>CM019073.1:17762326-17768572 GCA_009667805.1 Leptobrachium leishanense
CTACCAACTCCTGCTCCTTCAACTACTCCTACTGCTTCATCTACCGTCTCCTACCAACTCCTGCTCCTTCAGCTACTCCTACTGCTTCCTCTACCATCTCCTACCAACCCCTGCTCCTTCAACTACTCCGACAGCTTCATCTACCATCTCCTACCAACTCCTACAACTACTCCTACTGTTTCCTCTACCATCTCCTACCAACTCCTGCTCCTTCAACTACTCCTACTGCTTCATCTACCGTCTCCTACCAACTCCTGCTCCTTCAGCTACTCCTACTGCTTCATCTACCATCTCCTACCAACTCCTACAACTACTCCTACTGCTTCCTCTACCATCTCCTACCAACTCCTGCTCCTTCAGCTACTCCTACTGCTTCATCTACCATCTCCTACCAACTCCTACAACTACTCCTACTGCTTCCTCTACCATCTCCTACCAACTCCTGCTCCTTCAACTATTCCTACTGCTTCATCTACCATCTCCTACCAACTCCTGCTCCTTCAACTACTCCTACTGCTTCATCTACCGTCTCCTACCAACTCCTGCTCCTTCAGCTACTCCTACTGCTTCATCTACCATCTCCTACCAACTCCTACAACTACTCCTACTGCTTCCTCTACCATCTCCTACAACTCCTGCTCCTTCAACTATTCCTACTGCTTCATCTACCATCTCCTACCAACTCCTGCTCCTTCAACTACTCCTACTGCTTCATCTACCATCTCCTACCAACTCCTACAACTACTCCTACTGTTTCCTCTACCATCTCCTACCAACTCCTGCTCCTTCAACTACTCCTACTGCTTCATCTACCGTCTCCTACCAACTCCTACAACTACTCCTACTGCTTCCTCTACCATCTCCTACCAACTCCTGCTCCTTCAACTACTCCTACTGCTTCATATACCGTCTCCTACCAACTCCTGCTCCTTCAACTACTCCTACTGCTTCATCTACCATCACCTACCAACTCCTACAACTACTCCTACTGCTTCCTCTACCATCTCCTACCAACTCCTGCTCCTTCAACTACTCCTACTGCTTCATCTACCATCTCCTACCAACTCCTGCTCCTTCAACTACTCCTACTGCTTCATCTACCATCACCTACCAACTCCTACAACTACTCCTACTGCTTCCTCTACCATTTCCTACCAACTCCTGCTCCTTCAACTACTCCTACTGCTTCATCTACCATCTCCTACCAACTCCTTCAACTACTCCTACTGCTTCCTCTACCATCTCCTACCAACTCCTGCTCCTTCAACTACTCCTACTGCTTCCTCTACCATCTCCTACCAACTCCTGCTCCTTCAACTACTCCTACTGCTTCCTCTACCATCTCCTACCAACTCCTACAACTACTCCTACTGCTTCCTCTACCATCTCCTACCAACTCCTGCTCCTTCAACTACTCCTACTGCTTCATATACCGTCTCCTACCAACTCCTGCTCCTTCAACTACTCCTACTGCTTCATCTACCATCACCTACCAACTCCTACAACTACTCCTACTGCTTCCTCTACCATCTCCTACCAACTCCTGCTCCTTCAACTACTCCTACTGCTTCATCTACCATCACCTACCAACTCCTACAACTACTCCTACTGCTTCATCTACGTCTCCTACCAACTCCTGCTCCTTCAGCTACTCCTACTGCTTCATCTACCATCTCCTACCAACTCCTACAACTACTCCTACTGCTTCCTCTACCATTTCCTACCAACTCCTGCTCCTTCAACTACTCCTACTGCTTCATCTACCATCTCCTACCAACTCCTTCAACTACTCCTACTGCTTCCTCTACCATCTCCTACCAACTCCTGCTCCTTCAACTACTCCTACTGCTTCCTCTACCATCTCCTACCAACTCCTGCTCCTTCAACTACTCCTACTGCTTCCTCTACCATCTCCTACCAACTCCTGCTCCTTCAACTACTCCTACTGCTTCCTCTACCATCTCCTACCAACTTCTGCTCCTTCAACTACTCCTATTGTTTCCTCTACCAACAAATTATTCTCCTTCGGTTCTTTCTCCTTCTACTAACCATGCCCTGTCCCCTCTTCTTCTCCTGTTCTGCCTGCATTGGAGTGTCAGCTCCTGCTCTCCCTGCATTGGAGTGTCAGCTCCTGCTCTCCCTGCATTGGAGTGTCAGCTCCTGCTCTCCCTGCATTGGAGTGTCAGCTCCTGCTCTCGTTGCATTGGAGTGTCAGATCTTGCTCTCCCTGCATTGGAGTGTCAGCTCTTGCTCTCCCTGCATTGGAGTGTCAGATCTTGCTCTCCCTGCATTGGAGTGTCAGCTCTTGCTCTCCCTGCATTGGAGTGTCAGCTCTTGCTCTCAGCCACTGCTGCCGGTCACTGAGCTCTCACTCTGTCTGCCTTTGTGTGGCAGGAGTGGGAGTCCCCCGCCCTGAGCTTCCCATTGGTGCTGTGGCCCCTCTCAGCTGCTCCTGCCATAGAAATGCTCTCCCCTCCCAGCAGAGCCCCCTCCATCCTCATCCTCCAGGAGGCTCCGCAACAGATGGTTGAGGGAAGCCAGAGGACTCCAGGCGAGCAGACACACATCCCCTGCAAGCTGAGCATCTCCCCTCCAGCCCGGGACCATGAATTTAAACTTCACCTCTTCGGTCCTTCCACTGTCCACCCAGAGGCCAACCTCATTCTTCATAGAGGACATCCTGCTGCACAAACCCAAACCCCTGCGAGAGTCCAGCCACTTCCCGGGATCCTTCAGCTCCAGGGTCCCCCTGCTAGAGTATGGCTACCCCCTGATGCCAACTCCCACCATCCTGGCACCACATCCACACCACCCCCTGCACAAGCCTGAGCACCCCCACCCCTTCTTCCTGGCCACATCAGGTGAGTGCTAGCCACACTGTGTGTCATGGGACGGGGGGGGGGGGATCATTTATACTCAAACTGAGAGGGGGAACATAAAAAACATCAAACAGAACATCCACAACAATGAAACACCCAAAACAATAAACAGAACACACAAAACAGCTACCAGAACATCCACAAAAATAAAACACCCAAAACAACAAACATAAACAACTGCAACATTTTTGTTCTTGAACCCAGGACTTACTGAAAACCAGAGAAATCTCAATGTATCCTTCCTGGGAAACCAGAGAATCTCAATGTATCCTTCTTGTAAAACCAGAGAAATCTCAATGTATCCTTCCTGGGAAACCAGAGAATCTCAATGTATCCTTCCTGGGAAACCAGAGAATCTCAATGTATCCTTCCTGGAAAAATCCTTTATAAATAAATAAACACACAAAACAACTACCAGAACATCCACAAAAACAAAACACCCAAAACAACAACAGAACATCTAAAACATCAACCAGAACATGTCCGAAAATAAACAAAACATCCACAACAATAAACCAAACATCCACAACAATAAACAAAACATCCACAACAATAAACCAAACATCCACAACAATAAACAAAACATCCACAACAATAAACCAAACATCCACAACAATAAACCAAACATCCACAACAATAAACAAAACATCCACAACAATAAACCAAACATCCACAACATAAAGAAATCACCCAAAACAGCGACCAGAATATCCACAACTATCAAAACACCCCAAAGAATAAACAGAACATTTTCAACATAAAAAACCCCAAACGGAATAAAGAAACAGGGAGAAGATCAGCAAAACACACACAGAGACCCCCGGGCTCAGAGGGAAAGCGGGTTTATTGGGGGAGAAATCTCTTTATACCCAATTATTTCTGATTCTGAACCAAAATGTCATCATTTTCCTAAAAGAGAAATAATCCCGAAAAAACGAAAATACATAAAACGTGTCGGATTTACTCATTTCTGGTGAAATTTCTGTCATTTTATTTTCTGGCTGAATCCCACCAGGATAAAAAAAACAAAGCAAACTCCCCGGCGGAATCTGCCCGGATCCCGAATTCACCGAATGTTCCCTTAAAAAAACCCATTTTACCGAAATCTCCGGGTTTTGTCAGGAATCAGAGCAGCACTGGCATCTTTCAGGGATAATTCGAGTTTCGGTTCTTTTTTGTAGCATTCGAAATAAAATGGTAAATTATTCCGAAAAATATTAATAAAACGATTAAATAATAATAATAGAATAAATAAAGACCACGAGCAGGAAAAAATACCTAAATGTCTCCTAAAAGGCCGGATTCTCGGTGTCTGCGGGAAATCTGGGGGAAAATAGAGATTTATTAAGGAATGTAAACTAAATAAACACAGGGTATGTCCCTCGGATTCAGCCTCAGGATTATCTCTTTATTGTTATTTTTGTTTTTGTTGTTCTTGTCCTCCTTGTTATTGCTTTTTATTTTTCCTCCCACACTCTTTATTATTTATATTTTTCGGTTTGTTTATTTTTTTCCTGATATTTAATATTTTTTGTTTCGTTATTGATATTTCTCCTATAATTTATTATCACACTTTTAACAAATAACAGGAATAAATCTGTAACAAAACCAGTGAATTGCCAGGATTTATAAAGCCCTCAGAGAGGATCTGCTAACACCGGGTCACAACAGATTCACCAGAAAAAAAACCATTTTCTTCTCAGTAAATCAGGAAGAAAAACCTGGAAAATCTGAGACATTATTTATAAAATAACTGCAAGAAAATAAACGCGTTTTTGGTTAAACGAATTAGGAGAAAATAGATTGTATTCTAATTATCACGATTTTTATTCTTTTTGATCATTAATAAGAATATTCTCCCATAAAATAATGGAGACTTTGGGAAAATGATTCTTTACCTTTATTATTATTATTTTTCTCTCATGTAAAATACTGAAGGTTTGGGGAAAATGATACAGTATATATTTTTATTTATTTTTCTTCAAAAGGCTGAGGACCTGGTAAAAAGATACATTATATGCGTTTTATAATTCTCCTAAATAATAGAGGTGTGTGTGTGTGTGTGTTGTGTGTCTGTTTGTAAGTTGTGTGTGTGTTGTGTGTCTGTGTGTGTGCTGTGTGTGTTGTGTGTCTATGTGCTGTGTTGTGTGTCTGTGTGTGTGGAGGGGTATTCTCCTGTAAAATAAAGGGTTTGTGAATTTTGAGTCACAGGATACAGTGTATTTTGAGGTGTTTATTCTCATTTAAAATACAGAAGATTTGGGCAAAATTATACATTTTATGCGTTTTTTTAATTCTGCTGTAAATTACTAAAGCTTTGAGTGTATTTTTCGGGGTATTCACATGTAAAATAAAATAGTATGAGTGAAATGATACAGTATATATATTTATTAAGGGATTGGGGCATTTTCCTGTAAAATACTGAAAGTTTAGTGAAATGATACAGTATATATTTTTTTGGGGGGATTTGGACATTTTCCTGTAAAATACTGAAGGTTTAGTGAAATGATACAGTATATATTTTTTGGGGGATTTGGACATTTTCCTGTAAAATACTGAAAGTTTAGTGAAATGATACAGTATATATTTTTGGGGGGATTTGGACATTTTCCTGTAAAATACTGAAAGTTTAGTGAAATGATACAGTATATATTTTTTTGGGGGGATTTGGACATTTTTCTCTGTAAAATACTGAAGGTTTCGTGAAATGATACAGTATATATTTTTTGGGGGGATTTGGACATTTTCCTGTAAAATATTGAAGGTTTTGTGAAATGATACAGTATATATTTTTTGGGGGGATTTGGACATTTTCCTGTAAAATATTGAAGGTTTCGTGAAATGATAGAGTATATATCTTTTGGGGGGATTTGGACATTTTCCTGTAAAATACTGAAGGTTTAGTGAAATGATACAGTATATATTTTTTTGGGGGGATTTGGACATTTTCCTGTGAAATACCGAAATGATAAAGTATATATTTTTTGGGGGGATTTGGACATTTTCCTGTAAAATACTGAAAGTTTAGTGAAATGATACAGTATATATTTTTTGGGGGGGATTTGGACATTTTCCTGTAAAATACTGAAGGTTTAGTGAAATGATACAGTATATATTTTTGGGGGGATTTGGACATTTTCCTGTAAAATACTGAAGGTTTCGTGAAATGATACAGTATATATTTTTTTGGGGGATTTGGACATTTTCCTGTAAAATACTGAAAGTTTAGTGAAATGATACAGTATATATTTTTTGGGGGGATTTGGACATTTTCCTGTAAAATACTGAAGGTTTCGTGAAATGATACAGTATATATTTTTTGGGGGGATTTGGACATTTTCCTGTAAATACTGAAAGTTTAGTGAAA
>CM019073.1:17768672-18067371 GCA_009667805.1 Leptobrachium leishanense
TTTTTAATATAGGACCGCATGGTCCACTCTTCCACAATACCACAGAGGGGTTACGGTGTGACGGCACTGTTGCCGACGCTAAAGGCCCAATTTTAAAGTACCTATTGTTACTTTCATCCAAAGCCTGCATAAGTTTCACCATAATTTAGCCAAAAAATCACTAAACTTGTTCTGCGTGTCCGAAAACGTCTCCTCTTTTTATACAGGCTGCCGCCCCAAACGGTTGTTTATGAATAGATTAAAGGAAAAGCATTTACCGTCATCTGAAATGTCATTTTTTTGTTTTTAAATGTTTCTATACATCCTAGAAATCCGCCACTTCACGGGCAGGTTATGGGGACCTCCTAGGCACGATATTTGAAGGAATTTTTCGTTTTTATTTTTAACCCTTATTTCATGGAAAACTCAGTCCCTTTAAAAACGTTTTTTATTTACTTTTTGTCCTTGTTTCCTGTCCCCCAGGGCACTACCCGGACCCCCATACACCTTTAATGGCAAATATCTAGCATATATGCCCTCTTGGAGGGGACTCTAAAAACCGAACTTTGAGTCCCGTTGACTTGTACTGAGTTCGTGTTCGAATTCGAACTTTTGAAAAGTTTGAGTTCGAATGCTAACCGAACTCGGGGGTGTTCGGCTCATCCCTATTTGGAAGGTGTGGGCCTGATGCTTTATATTGTTTTCCTGCTCTTTCCTTTGTTAAAGTCACCCTGTATCTACAATTCTAGATGCAGGGTGTTTGTGTTTCTTTGTACCTTCTCTCTATATAGTGTAGATCTCTGTATTAGTACCTGCTCTATTATGTAAATTCTCTCTGTAAGAAATTCATTTTGTTTACCCCTGCTTTCTCCTTCCCCCATTCTCCATTGTTTGAAGGTCCTGTGTAGTTAATCTGATTTGTGCACTTACCTGCTTGACTGTATGTAAATGAGGCGCAGGGGGGTGGGGAGTAAACCCAGATCGCGTGGCACAGGGGGGGATAAACCCGGATCTTGCGGTGCAGGTGGGAATAAACCCGGATCGCGTGGCGTGGCGCGCGGGGGGGGGAATAAACCCAGATCGCGTGGCGTGGGGCGGGGGGGGAAATAAACCCGGATCGCGCAGCACAGGTGGGAATAAACCCGGATCGCACGACGCAGGGGGAATAAGGAATAAACCCGGATCGGCGTGCAGGGGAGGGTGGTGGTAAACACCGTTCGCGCGATGCAGGGGGGAGTAAACTCAGATCGCGTGGCGCGGGGGGGGGATAAACCCGGATTGCACGGCGCAGGTGGTAATAAACCCAGATCGCGCGGGCAAGCGGGGGAATAAACCCAGATTGTGCGGCGCAGGTGGGAATAAACCCGGATCGCGCGGCGCAGGTTCCTCCTCAGTGTCTGCTCCCGGCTGTTTCAGGATCTTCCCAGATCGATTCGCCCCAATTTCATTCTGGATGTGGAGAAGGAAGAATTGTTCATCACGGCCGGATTACAGGACCGCGTGGTGCAGGTACAGCCAGATGTGTGTGTGCGTGTTTCTCACTGCGCTGCTGTGTCTGTCGCTGTGGGTGTGTCTTGGCATGTCGCTGTGGGATGTAGGGGGGCTCTGGGGAATCGTGCTGCTGTTTGGGGTCACTAGGCCCTCGTCATGTGTCGCTGTGGGATGTAGGGGGGCTCTGGGGAATCGTGCTGCTGTTTGGGGTTGCAGCGCCCTCGTCCTGTGTCGCTGTGGCATTTAGGGGGGCTCTGGGGGATCGTGCCGCTGTTTGGGTCACCCGCTCTCGTCATGTGTCGCTGTGGCATGTAGGGGGGCCCTGGGGGATCGTGCTGCTGTTTGGGGTCGCAGCGCCCTCGTCCTGTGTTGTTGCTGTGGCATGTTAGGGGGCTCTGGGGATCGCTGCCGCTGTTTGGGGTCACCGCGCTCTCGTCATGTGTCGCCTGTGGATGTAGGGGGCTCTGGGGATCGTGCCGCTGTTTGGGTCACGCGCTCTCGTCATGTGTCGCTGTGGCATGTAGGGGGGCCCTGGGGGATCGTGCTGCTGTTTGGGGTCGCAGCGCCCTCGTCCTGTGTTGCTGTGGCATGTAGGGGGGCTCTGGGGGATCGTGCCGCTGTTTGGGGTCACCGCGCTCTCGTCATGTGTCGCTGTGGATGTAGGGGGGCTCTGGGGATCGTGCCGCTGCTTGGGGTCGCAGCGCCCTCGTCCTGTGTCGCTGGGAGGGGCTTCACGTCTGTCTTTTCCTGCGCTTCAGGTGTACGAGGGGCTTCACGTCTCTTTCCTGCATTTCAGGTGTACGAGGGGCTTCACGTCTGTCTTTTCCTGCGTTTCAGGTGTACGAGGGGCTTCACGTCTGTCTTTTCCTGCGTTTCAGGTGTACGAGGGGCTTCACGTCTGTCTTTTCCTGCGTTTCAGGTGTACGAGGGGCTTCACGTCTGTCTTTTCCTGCGTTTCAGGTGTACGAGGGGCTGGTTTACATGGATTTCAGTAAAGATCTGATGGAGGAGCGCGGCTTCGGTGCGTCTCTGCTTTTTATACTTTATGAAACAGACCTGATATTGTGCGAATTTCACCCAATTTGTCTGTGAACGCAGGACAATACGTGAACATGGACGTGGCGTGCGCGCCCCCCTTCTGGCTGGCCTATATGAGGGACCCCAGCGACTCGGGGGTGATTCACAGCAACGTCCGGCAGCGATGGCTGAATGGTGAGCGGATCTGAGGTTTTCCTGCTCGTTATTGGGTGCAAATCTTAAGATTTCAGTGAAAACGAGAGCAGCTTCATCCAGACGCCTTCCCTTTAACTCTCCAATAATTCCTCATCACGGCGCCCGTCCTCTGGGACTCGAGGCGCCGCAGAGCCGCCGTGATTTACTGCTCGGGTCGTCTAGTCCAGGATCTGTTGTAAAGCGCAGGGGGCGGAGCCCTCACTGCGGGGCGGAGCTCTGACAGCACGGGGCTCGCTTACTGTAACAGCAACTGGGCTTTACCGGTGTCCGGCTTGTGGACCAAACCCAATCCTGTTACTGCGTCCGTCCCTTCTCTTCAAACAAGCTGATCCGCAGCAGCTTCTCTTCTCACACCCCTCAGCCAGAACTTGAGAGAGAGCAATAGATTCATATGTATTTCTCCCCAAAACACCAGACACAGCTTAATGCAGGGAATGAATATCGTTAATGAATGAGCAGTTTTATGGACAGCAGAGGGGGGGGGTAACATGACTCATTCGACCGAATACATTATCTACATGAGGGGGAGTTGAATTCCCAGAGGAGACACTGAAACCTAACTAGTTGCACAATAGATGGGATTAACAAACACAGAGCATCAGATTAATCGAAAAACAAACAGATAGGAGAACAATACGTCTACATTGTGGGCCCTATTACAATCTTCATGCAAAAACGCTCGCGCAACGCGTGAATTTGTGCGCCCACCATTAAACGTTAACACGTGTAAATCAACGCTGGAATTACAATCCTCGCACATTTTTTCATCCGTTGAGCAATAACGCGTGTAAAACGGACGCGCACAAACGCGCGCAGCAACGTTGCGCACAGAAATCAGTGTGCCGACTGTTTTTTTCACACGATTCAGCCAATCAGAATTAAGAACCACAATTGTCTCACGATAAGTTTTTGCGCCTGTCAAAGTCATCCTGCGCATATATGCTGCATCAATAATAAAAACACGCACAACTTCTCCATGTTATTGTTTGGGTATGTGTAGAATGTGTAACTATACTTTGCGGTGTTTTTTTTGGGCTGGTGTATTTGGGTTCGGCAGGTTGATCGAATTTGTCATTAACACCAGCTTTTAGGAGTTGTTAAAATTATGCGCGTAAAGGCTGTGCGTTACAAACTGCGCATAGATTGTAATACCATCCGCGTACCAGCGCACAAACACATCTGCGCTCACAATGTTAAGTATAGGACGCGCGCAGTACAGTAAGCTCGCGCAGCTTCACCCGTGATAGACGTATACGCGCGTTTGTTCCGCTGACAATGTAATACGATGTTCAGCACAAAGTGTTTTGCCCCTCGCGTCAATGCGTTTTTGCGCCGGCGCGGACGTTTGCGTGAAGATTGTAAAAGGGCCGTGTATCTCTAACACAAATTAACTCCTAAAGCACAGTTTCAAGATAAATGTCTTTCTAACTCATTAACCGTTAGGTGACCTTTACTTTCATTGTCCTTGAGAAATGGCTTTTCCAAATTGGTCCCCGATCTCTTGGCAGCAGGCGGCATCCACACCTCTCCAACAGGCACAGAGGCCATGTATAGTGTGGGCAAGGAGGGTGAGGGCACAAAGGTAGAGCGAGCTTCTGTTACACTTACATTCACCTGTAATGATGTGTCGGTTTCAGGGGATCCTGACGTCCTCGAGGCCATGAGGTCATTTGCAGAACTGACCGATAAAGCCAAGTGAGTAGATTGACCTCATCTCCATATAACTTTATTTATTGTAAACACAGCGACAAAGGTAACAGCATCTCCACAACTAAACCTTCCAGCACCACCACGAGTGAAATGACACGAACCCCCCCCCCCCCGAATCCTCACCAAACCAGCAACATAAAATCCTGGGAGAAATGACCCGCACACCCTGAATATATGGGGGAGACCCTAAAGACCCCCACACGCCCTGAATATATAGGCGCAACCCTGAAGACGCCCACCCACCCTGAATATATAGGCGTGGCCCTAAAGACACCCGCCCACCCTGAATATATAGGCGTGGCCCTAAAGACACCTGCCCACCCTGAATATATAGGCGTGGCCCTAAAGACACCCGCCCACCCTGAATATATAGGCGTGGCCCTAAAGACACCCACCCTGAATATATAGGCGTGGCCCTAAAGACACCCACCCACCCTGGATATATAGGTGCCACCCTAAAGGCATCCCCGCACCCTGGATATATAGGGGAGACCCTAAAACCATCCGCACACCCCAAATATATAGGGGAGACCCTGAAAACCATCCGCACACCCTGAATATATAGGGGAGACCCTAAAGGCACACCACACCTCGAATATATACGGGGAACCCCGAAGACACCCGTGCACCCCAAATATATAGGGGAGCCCCTAAAGACATACGTGCACCCCAAATATATAGGGGGACCCAAATACATCTGTGCACCCGAATATATAGGGGAGACCTTAAAGACATCCATGCACCCCGAATAATAGGGGAGCCCCTAAAATCATCCGCACGCCCTGGATATATAGGGGAGACCCTAAAGATGCTCGCACACCCTAAAGACACCCTGAATATATTGGGATAACCTAAAGACACCCCACACCCTGATTATATAGGGGGATCCTAAAAAAAAAAAACACACACCCTGAATATATTGAGGAGCCCCTAAAAAGACACCCACACACCCTGAATATATGGAGAAGCCCCTAAAAAACACACCCACACACCCTGAATATATGGAGGAACCCTTAAAAACACACCCACACACCCTGAATATATGGAGGAACCCCTAAAAAGACACCCACACACCCTGAATATATGGAGGAACCCCTAAAAACACATCCACACACCCTGAATATATGGAGAAGCCCCTAAAAAGACACCCGCACACCCTGAATATATGGAGGAGCCCCTAAAAACACATCCACACACCCTGAATGTATGGAGGAACCCCTAAAACCACACCCGCACACCCTGAATATATGGAGGAACCCTTAAAAAGACACCCACACACCCTGAATATATGGAGGAACCCCTAAAACCACACCCGCACACCCTGAATATATGGAGGAACCCTTAAAAACACACCCACATACCCTGAATATATGGAGGAACCCCTAAAAAGACACCCACACACCCTGAATATATGGAGAAGCCCCTAAAAAGACACCCGCACACCCTGAATATATGGAGGAGCCCTAAAAACACATCCACACACCCTGAATGTATGGAGGAACCCCTAAAAACACACCCGCACACCCTGAATATATGGAGGAGCCCCTAAAACCACACCCGCACACCCTGAATATATGGAGGAACCCCTAAAAAGAACACCACAACACCCTGAATATATGGAGGAACCCCTAAAACCACACCGCACACCCTGAATATATGGAGGAACCCTTAAAAACACACCCACACACCCTGAATATATGAGGAACCCCTAAAAAGACACCCACACACCCTGAATATATGGAGAAGCCCCTAAAAAGACACCCGCACACCCTGAATATATGGAGGAGCCCCTAAAAACACACCCACACACCCTGAATATATGGAGGAGCCCCTAAAAAGACACCCGCACACCCTGAATATATGGAGGAGCCCCTAAAAACACACCCTGAATATATGGAGGAGACCCTGAATATATGGAGGAGCCCCTAAAAAGACACCCGCACACCCTGAATATATGGAGGAGCCCCTAAAAACACACCCACACACCCTGAATATATGGAGGAGCCCCTAAAAACACACCCGCACACCCTGAATATATGGAGGAACCCCTAAAAACACACCCGCACACCCTGAATATATGGAGGAGCCCCTGATAATAGTTAGGGGAGATGAAGGGCCAGCCTGTGTTTAGAGTAGTGACTGCAGTGAAGAAGCGGTCAGTAATCCACATATAAACACCTCTCTCGCCCGTATTTCCCTGTAATGATTGATAATAATGCGAATTAATGGGATTTTCGCTCGGATCGTCACAGTCTGATGTTTTTCTTAGAGTCGCGATGGAGAGGAAAGATTGGGCGGAATTGTCGGATTTAATGAACCGGAATCTGGAGCTGAGGAGGTGAAACTTCCTGATGCAAAAAAATGTCTGTTTTTTTTATGCATTTTAGTTGATTTTTAAAAATGACTAATGCTACGTCAGATCTCCGCACGTCCTGTGCCCCCCGCCTCTACGTGTGTCACGCTGGCACCAGACTTGCGTCAAGGTGAGGCCCGGGTGGAAATCCCCAATATACAGAAATACTACCGCAGACAACAGATACACAGAACAACACAGGGTTAACTAGAGACCTCTGCACGGCAATATCCAAAGAATCCTTGAACTGATAGGCCGGATCTGCACTAGAGGAAACGTTTACCACGAAGCCGCGCAGAGTCTCCGGAATAAACACAGATACCAGGACCTCAATATAAACCGTACAGTCAGGTAATAAGCAAAATCAGTCAAGAGGAAAAACCAGGAGTCCGAAAACCAGAGAGTACAATATCCAGATGCAGAGGTTCTAGAGCCAAATGTCAGTACACAGGAATCAGTATAAACAATACACAGAAAACAAAACCACAGCAAGTGAAAACCATGAACTAAATAACACAGGGATAACCAGAAATAAATCAGGAACACGGTGACAGACGGGTGACAGACAGACAGGGAAACAGACAGATGGACAGGGAAACACACACACACAGACAGGGAAACCGACAGACACAGACAGGGAAACAGACAGACACAGACAGGGAAACAGACAGTGACGGAACCGTTCTCTTCCGCCTGTCCTGACTCTCCAGATACCCCCTTGCCAAGATCAGCCCGGCCTGTGAGTTGCTTGGAGCGCAGTGCCTCGAGCAGCCTGATCTGCAGCTCCAGATCCGCTTGATCTGAACCTCTGCCTTGGAGCCTCTTTGCATTTCCAGAAGGCCGCTCTGTGCCTTCTGAGGTTGAGTGTAGTGTAGCGTAGCTACAACATTTGCATAATCTATTGTTCTAACACATCAGATTAAAGACAAACACTATCACAGACTTCTTGAATCAAACATGCAGCCAGATAAGGGGAAAAGCCCTGTTGCATAAATTACACAGTAGTAAAGTTTGTTTACTGGCTACACAAAAACACATTTACCTACAGAAATATAAGTATATTTAAAACTAAAGCTACGCAATTTTACACTAAACGAATTTAAACTAAAACTGAACAATGTAATATAGATTTAAAATCACAAAATATAAATGAACATGAAGTCTCTTGGAGTTTGAAGCGTGGAGCGTTACATCAGTTCCATGACACAGACAGACTGGGAAACAGACAGACGGACTGGGAAACAGACAGACAGGGAACAGACAGACAGGGAAACAGACAGCAGACAGACAGGGAAACAGACAGCAGACAGACAGGGAAACAGACAGCAGACAGACAGGGAAACAGACAGCAGACAGACAGGGAAACAGACAGCAGACAGACAGCAGACAGACAGGGAAACAGACAGACAGGGAAACAGGACCAAAAGTGTATTTAAACAAAATATACAAAACTGAACAGGATCTAAATAGCCGCTCTCATAATACAACTTGCTGAAATGAGATCAGGAAGTGAAAACCATGGAGCAATGCATTGTGGGAGCGTTGCTCCTAAATAGGGAGGAGATCAATACAATCACAGACAGGTGAGCAGAACAATTAACCCCTGAGCTGCAACCCAGGAATGGATCAAGGCCTGCACAGGATATATATATTGTGACGGATCGGCCGCCACAGGATTTATTTAGTTTAATTTCATTCTTATTTTGTTATATTTCGTTTACCCTTTATTTATAGGAACTAATTCCCTTTGTTAGATTTAGTGTAAAACTGTTGCTAGACTTCTATTTAATCATGGTTTCCCTGCACCGATCCTGCTAGTAACCACCGATCCTGCTAGTAACCACCGATCCTGCTAGTAACCACCGATCCTGCTAGTAACCACCGATCCTGCTAGTAACCAGGAGTACATGCTTGCTACAATGTATCAGTCACTGAAACAGCCCGATATCTCCTGTGCTGATTAATAACTCGTTCTCCTTTGTGTCCAGCTTGTATCAGTGCCAACTGTACAAACAAAATATGTTATTAGTGTTCCTGCAAAGTGTACCCCGGCTTGTCTCATATTGTGTAAGGCAGGAGGCTCCCCAGGAGATCACAAATTACCGCTGGCAAGCTGCCAAAACCCTACTCCTGTTCAACAGCTTACCCTGGAGCCCCTTTGCCTCCACCAGGGCGCTTTTTGGACATTAGGTCCCCAGGGAGCGTTGCCTGGTGTGGGGTGAGTTTGAAGAGGAAGCACCTTCGGGAACCTCTCCATTTGACAGTCCCAAAACAGAGCGGCTATGGCTCTGGAGCTGTGACAGAACAGCCATCACTTTCAATTTATTAGCACCTAAAAGGTTAGAGGTTCGTTGGTTCGGGGTTGGAATTCGTTTGTACAATTTGTGCTTGTGTGATCCTGATGGTTAGTAAGTTCTTTGCCACCCCTGCCGTGCCCCGCCATCGTGGTTTATCTGCCCAGCGCAACCCAGATATAGCTGTCACCGGCTGAGACCAAGCACAGCCGACATTCCTTGCACCCTGCACCGCTCAGCCCCTGTTCCTGCCACCGGAGTGCTTTTTGGGCAGAGGGGCCATGGGAACATGGTGCCACTGTGGGGTGAGTTCTAGAGACCAGCGCCACCGAGACCACCCCTCAATCAGCCACTGGACTCAGGTTGGGTTTCCCAGCAGCAGAGGAGATCCCGCGCCGGAGTCAGAGCTCGCACTCCAGGGGGTGGAATTTCCCCGGCGGGGAGCAGTCCAGGGCGGACCAGACAGTGTGGCACCAAGAGCTGGGACCATGTTAAACATACAAAAAGGGCTCGGGCTAGAGGCAGTGGCAGAACTGGCGCCGGGATGTCTGAGGGTGGGCATAGGAGAGGACAATGGGACTGCACCGTATAAATGTACCGTGTCTGTGCTGTTCATATAAACCAATCTGCTTAACCTGTACTACGTCTCGACGAGTATTTGGGAAGAGTAACGGTCTGCTAGGTATTTCCTCCAGCTGACTCGCTAGCTTCCAGCAAGGGACCTGACACCGGCTCGCTACCGCTGCTCACTGCAGAGCAACCCCGGCACCTAAGGCGGATCTACTCCCTCAGAGTAGCAGCGTCCGTCACACATATATATATATACAAGGGACAGGGCTGGAAACGTGGAACGTGACAACGTGGCGGGTTTATCACCCTGCATTATGTAAGTGGGGGTGTCCTGGCAGCAGCACGCCCTGCGCATTATACGTGGGGGTGTCCTGGCAGCAGCACGCCCTGCACATTATACGTGGGGGTGTCCTGGCAGCAGCACGCCCTGCACATTATACGTGGGGGTGTCCTGGCAGCAGCACGCCCTGCACATTATACGTGGGGGTGTCCTGGCAGCAGCACGCCCTGCACATTATACGTGGGGGTGTCCTGGCAGCAGCACGCCCTGCACATTATACGTGGGGGTGTCCTGGCAGCAGCACGACCTGCGCATTATACGTGGGGGTGTCCTGGCCGCAGCACGCCCTGCGCATTATACGTGGGGGTGTCCTGGCCGCAGCACGCCCTGCACATTATACGTGGGGGTGTCCTGGCCGCAACATGCCCTGCGCATTATACGTGGGGGTGTCCTGGCCGCAGCATGCCCTGCGCATTATACGTGGGGGTGTCCTGGTAATTCCTGCGTTTTATCTCGGCCCGGTATCTCGATGTTCACTTTATAACGAGGATAAAAGGATTCAGTCGCTAGTCTTCTCGGCCCGGGATCTAGATGTTCGTCGCTAGTCTTCTCGGCCCGGGATCTAGATGTTCGTCGCTAGTCTTCTCGGCCTGGGATCTAGATGTTCGTCGCTAGTCTTCTCGGCCCGGGATCTAGTTGTTCGTCGCTAGTCTTCTCGGCCCGGGATCTAGATGTTCGTCGCTAGTCTTCTCGGCCCGGGATCTAGATGTTCGTCGCTAGTCTTCTCGGCCCGGGATCTAGATGTTCGTCGCTAGTCTTCTCGGCCGTTACAGCTGCTCTGGACGCGCGCGGGAAGCTCCTGGTAGTCGAGTAATAAGGTAGAGCAGGTCCTGGGTTTATTTTAAGGGGAATTTTGTCCTTTTTTGTTAATCTCTGATCTTTGCCGTGTCTTGTTTTAGATGGATTTTCACAGACGCCTGCCTGGGACCAGGGAACCTGAAGATGATAGAGCTCGCTCAGCAGGTACCTGCATACATCACGTTATATACAGGGCCGGATTTATAACTAGGCAGATTAGGCATGTGCCTGCAACAAGGGGGCGCCTTGAACCCCCCCAATCATTAAGCCCCCTGGACCCTAAGAGTGAGAGGGACATATGAGGTATCATTGGTTTGGTCAGATTATGATCTTCCCAGTGAAACTAAATGTAACCAGGTGAGATTTATGGAAAAATAAAATAATGTTTCGCTTTTTTTTTCTAACGCAGCTTTATTATTCAGTGTATAATTATAAAGCGCACAGTGATGCTGCGCTAACGCACCTTCTCATTTCCCGCACTGCCAGCAAGTGTGGCGCTGATAATGCAACGCATCGTTTAATCAACAGCCTAGACCGTGGCGCTGCAGTGAGGAGAGACCGGGGGGCTTTGGAACCCGCATTTCTGAATTGTACAGCGCACAGGGTTAAGTGAGTGTCATTGGTTTGGTCAGAGTCTGATCTATTGATACAAACATGACCATGTGATGCGTAAAAATCCAAAACTTAAAAAAAGTAAAAGCAAAATGTATTTTTTTCTGTTCGGCGGCCGAGGCAATACATGCTGTTACATATAAACACACACAACGCCGCTGCACTAACGCAACCAACGCAACGGATTCTGCTCCTTCCTCTGATTCGACGCAGAGAATAACCGATTTTCAACTTTCTATTTTTTAAAATTTAGTTGGCCCCAAAACGAAAATTTAAAAAGTCATTTTGACAGGTTTCCTTTTTTTTTGTTTGGGGGGGGGGAGGGGGGGCTCCCGAGCTGCAAATCCAGCCACACTCTCTGTATCGCTCCCTACGGCCGTCGCTGACACTCGTTGATGCTGCGCCTCTTGCCGTTCTCAAATGATTCAATGCTCGATGAATACATTTCAGTTCATTAATAATCCTCCGTTTCACTAAATCCTGGGATTTTACTAGAAAGTGGAAGTTATGACAGCGTGGAGCATCCCGCGGAGCCGCACTGACACCTTGTGGCGGCCTCTGGCTATTACATGCTGTGTCAGGGCCTCACCGCACTAACAACAAATGACAAACATTGGATTCTTTACTAAATATTACTCACATTTTACTCATTTTAGGTCAAGAAAAATTTATCTGACTCGAATGTTTCTATTTTCTCCTGTTTTCGAAATAAATCACTGTATCTGTCGCTCCTCGTGCCGCGTCATAAAGCCTCATACCCTGTATCTGTCGCTCCTCACGCCGCGTCATAAAGCCTCATACCCTGTATCTGTCGCTCCTCACGCCGCGTCATAAAGCCTCATACCCTGTATCTGTCGCTCCTCGTGCCGCGTCATAAAGCCTCATACCCTGTATCTGTCGCTCCTCACGCCGCGTCATAAAGCCTCATACCCTGTATCTGTCGCTCCTCACGCCGCGTCATAAAGCCTCATACCCTGTATCTGTCGCTCCTCACGCCGCGTCATAAAGCCTCATACCCTGTATCTGTCGCTCCTCATACCCGTGTATCTGTCGCTCCATACGGCCGCGTCATAAAGCCTCATACCCTGTATCTGTCACTCCTCGCGCCGCGTAATAAAGCCTCATACCCTGTATCTGTCGCTCCTCGTGCCGCGTCATAAAGCCTCATACCCTGTATCTGTCGCTCCTCGTGCCGCGTCATAAAGCCTCATACCCTGTATCTGTCGCTCCTCGTGCCGCGTCATAAAGCCTCATACGCTGTATCTGTCGCTCCTCACGCCGCGTCATAAAGCCTCATACCCTGTATCTGTCACTCCTCGTGCTGCGTCATAAAGCCTCATACCCTGTATCTGTCACTCCTCGTGCTGCGTCATAAAGCCTCATACCCTGTATCTGTCACTCCTCGTGCTGCGTCATAAAGCCTCATACCCTGTATCTGTCACTCCTCGTGCCGCGTCATAAAGCCTCATACCCTGTATCTGTCGCTCCTCACGCCGCGTCATAAAGCCTCATACCCTGTATCTGTCGCTCCTCACGCCGCGTCATAAAGCCTCATACCCTGTATCTGTCACTCCTCGTGCTGCGTCATAAAGCCTCATACCCTGTATCTGTCGCTCCTCGCGCCGCGTAATAAAGCCTCATACCCTGTATCTGTCGCTCCTCGTGCTGCGTCATAAAGCCTCATACCCTGTATCTGTCACTCCTCGTGCCGCGTCATAAAGCCTCATACACTGTATCTGTCGCTCCTCACGCCGCGTCATAAAGCCTCATACCCTGTATCTGTCGCTCCTCACGCCGCGTCATAAAGCCTCATACCCTGTATCTGTCACTCCTCGTGCTGCGTCATAAAGCCTCATACCCTGTATCTGTCGCTCCTCGCGCCGTGTAATAAAGCCTCATACCCTGTATCTGTCGCTCCTCGTGCCGCGTAATAAAGCCTCATACACTGTATCTGTCGCTCCTCACGCCGCGTCATAAAGCCTCATACACTGTATCTTATATCTGTTGTCCATTATGTCTCATACGGAGTTCTATGTCCGTGTTCTGACGCTGTGTCTTGTTATTGTGCCATAGCATGGTTGCGCGGTGAAGCTTCCTGGTAGCGGTGGTGCAGTGATTGGGATTTGCCTCGATTCGGCCAGACTGGTGAGTGCCGGCGTCTGCCCAGTGAATGTTACATGAGCCGTGTGGAGCGTAACCTGTAAATGTGCTTTATCTGAAGGTGGAGCTGAAGAAAGCCTTTCAGGAGAATGGGTTTGTGTTCTGCCAGATTGCTGCCCACGATCCGGAACCGGCCGGCAGAGGCGACGAATCTCCTTCTACAGCCAAGTAATGGCGAGTCCCTTCCTCCCACTTTATATGTTAATAAACGCAGAACGGAATCACTCGCTGTGAATCACACTTTGCTTCTAAATGACATTTATTGACCTAAAAGGGCGAGAATATTTATTGATAAGGTGGGGGAGGGGCAACCGAATAAAAGAGAAAGTGGGGGGAGATACTTTTTACACTTTAGAAACCTGTTCTCCATGAGTGGAGGCAGAATGTGTGAAGGCAGAATGTATGGAGGAGGGAAGGGGAGGAGCTTAGGAGAAGCACCTGGAGAGCTGGCTGCTCAAACTGCTCAGTCACGACAGCCTGCGCTCCTATGACGGCCTGCGCTCCTATGACGGCCTGCGCTCCTGCCACGACTGCACTCCGTCCTGAAGATTGTACATCCCGGCCACCTCTAGGCAGAGCAGGGCCTCCCTTAGTATTAGGACCTTCTGAAAACATGTTTAATTCAGTATTGTTAATCCAGCCCCGATAAAGGGATTTATCCTGGTGATTATTAATGTCTGAGAGCTCCACATCTACTGGGATTTACAGAGGGCTTTTCAGACACTGATAATCGCCGAGATGATCCCCTTATCAGGGTTTGATTATTAATCCTGCGTTATACGTCTGCTTTCAGCGCTTTACCCGGATCCGTTTAGATAAAAGATTAAATCCCGGCTTTATCCACTGATTCCCCTTTAATAGAAGAGTCCGCAGACTTCTCGCTCCTGGCCTCCATGCACGCCCTTTCCTCACCGGCTAAGTGACGCGCATGCATTCGGGGGGGGGGGGCTCTATAGAACTGGGAATTAATAAATTACATTTTTTTTAGAATTTATTAAATGTACAGATCAAGGCGTCCTGCGGGGGGGGGGTCTCTTACGCACATGCCTACTTTCCCCGATTGTAAATCCGGCCCTGACTTTGGGGTGACTCGCCTTGTCTCCGGTGAATACACTAACTGAAGGGGGCGCGTTACGTACCAAAACGCATTTTAAGTTTTGATGAATTTTTTTGATGTTTTACATAAGAGAAGCCGTATTATTTATGCTTTTATTGTTAGAGGAGACGGCGCCAGGTCATTGAGCTGCAGGCTGCGCGGCGCCAGGTCATTGAGCTGCAGGCTGCGCGGCGCCAGGTCATTGAGCTCCAGGCTGCTCCGCGGTGAGCTCCAGCCTGCTCGGCTCCTGGCCGGTGAGCTCCAGGCTGCTCGGCTCCTGGCCGGTGAGCTCCAGGCTGCTCGGCTCCTGGCCGGTGAGCTCCAGGCTGCTCGGCTCCTGGCCGGTGAGCGCGGTGGTGTCGGGATCTTAACATTCCGGTAAAACCTATGAAAGCCCTTTCTAGTGGTGTTAAAGTTCCCCAGTCTGGTACAGACGGCGCCCCCTGCTGCCGCCATCATGCTGTGTGCGGGTACCGTCCATCATGAAGATACTTTCTGGATTCTTCTATGGAAGTTTCCGTAAACACAAACATCCGTCAGAAACACACGGAGACCTTGAACGTTTCAGTTTGTTTATTTGTTGTTCAGGTCACGTTAACGAGCAGATCCTTATTAATCAGACGTGTCGGATCCCGTGTAACCGAAGGATCGATTAATGCTGGGGACCCCCCATTCAGCCGCGGCAAAGCGTCAGATTAGCGGCTGGGAATCGCACGACGTGAGCGCCGCTGGTTATATATGGAAACACCGCAGGGGACCACCGGCCGCTCCCCACCCGTTACAATCTGTGTATGCACGGACAGTCTAGAACTCAGCAGATCTATGTGACACATCGAGAACAAGTCCAGGATGCTCTGAATTTCACTACAAAACCGCAGGCGCAACAAAGACCCGCAGAGGTTGTGTGTGTGTGTGTGTGTGTGTGTGTGTGTGTGTGTGTGTGTGTGTGTCCAGAACCATGTTCCAGAGCAACATATCCAGATCTATTCCCTAGAGGGGAAACTCGGGGGAAAATTCTAGGTCAAAAAAATCTCCCATTTATCTCACTTTCCAAATCAGCCATTTGTTCTAGATTGTTCTCGTCTGCGGAGTTTCACCTTTAGTGAATCGACCGGACAGTGTTCTGGGCAGAGTCTGGAACGTGGGGTTCTGCAGCCGGGTCCTCATCAGATGAGCCTGGGCCGCGCCGTGTTTATCTAAGGCTCCGCACAAGGTGCAAAGTGTTTGTCACGCGGCGCGACGATATGCGTGTTCTGAACATGTGCTGATATAGAGAATCGAGAACGCGTCCGAGTCTCTCAGAGGCTCCGCCCCCTTTAATTCACTCTATTCACCAAAAGGCACTGTTTTACATCGAACAAATTCCAGACCATTTCGGCCGATACGAAGCCGACGTCTCCTGGAAAGTGTATACACATAACCGAAACAGAACACACCGATTGCCGCATGCCTCCTCGAGACCGCACTGCCTCCCCCCGAGACCGCTCTGCCTCCCCCGAGACCGCTCTGCCTCCCCCGAGACCGCTCTGCCTCCCCCGAGACCGCTCTGCCTCCCCCCGAGACCGCTCTGCCTCCCCCGAGACCGCTCTGCCTCCCCCGAGACCGCTCTGCCTCCCCCGAGAACCGCTCTGCCTCCCCCGAGACCGCTCTGCCTCCCCCGAGACCGCTCTGCCTCCCCCGAGACCGCTCTGCCTCCCCCGAGACCGCTCTGCCTCCCCCGAGACCGCTCTGCCTCCCCCGAGACCGCTCTGCATGGAGCTCGTGGAAGCATTTTACATGCAAAGTGTCTACTACAATCCCGGTATGTGGAGCAAACCCATCGTCCCACCACGTGGGGTGCATCCATCATGCCATCGGGTGGAGCGCTCCCATCCTCTCGTCACCCCATTCCATTTGTGTGAATTTTGGCCTTTGATTAAGAAAAACAGAACTAAAGTCTCTGCATTTTTGGTTTGTTATTTGTAAATAAATATCACATGACCCGATGTATCGATAAAGCTGCACATTAATCTGTAACAAAAAAACGAGCTCCCGCGTAACGCAGCCCCAAAGGTTACCTGGGAAATGCTGACATCATTATGGACGACACACCTCCTCATCAAAAAGCTACAGCCAGACGCGCGCACCGTCCCCGTTTACTGGACTCCACCAATAAAAGCCATATATCAACACACAAGCGCACACCACAACAAACTCCCGCGACACAAACTCCCGCACCGTAACACGAATTCCCGCGCAGCGATACGAACTCTCGCGACAGGACAAACTCCCGCGACGTAACACGAACTCCCGCACCGTAACACGAACTCCCGCGACGTAACACGAACTCCCGCGACGTAACACGAACTCCCGCGACGTAACACGAACTCCCGCGACGTAACACGAACTCCTGTGCCGTGACACCAACTGCCGCAACAAACTCCTGCGAATTCCCACGCAGCGATACGAACTCCCACGAAACAAACTCCCGCAATGTAACATGAACTCCCGCGACACGAACTCCTGCGCCGCAACAAACTGCCGCAACACGAACTCCCCGCAACATGAACTCCCACGCGATACAAACTCCCGCGACACGACAAACTCCCGCGCCGCGACACGAACTCCCACACGCAGACACAAACTCTCACGCAGAGACACAAACTCCTGCGCAGAGACACAAACTCCCGCGCCGCGACACAAGCTCCCACGCAGTAACACGAACTCTGACATGTCATGAGGCCACGATATAAACTCTCTGCCTTTTGGTTTATGGACCAGAACACAGCCAGCCGGGCATACTGGGCTTACGTAGCGCCGACACTGGACTTATGTAGCGATTCCCGTGTGCGGCCACAGCTTATACAGAGAGGGCGAGCCGGGGCTTATACAGAGAGGATTGAGCCGGGGCACACACATAGAGGGCGAGCCGGGGCACACGCAGAGAGGGCGAGCCGGGGCACACGCAGAGAGGGCGAGCCGGGGCACACGCAGAGAGGGCGAGCCGGGGCACACGCAGAGAGGGCGAGCCGGGGCACACGCAGAGAGGGCGAGCCGGGGCACACGCAGAGAAGGCTGAGCCGGGGCTTACACAGAGAGGGCAAGCTGGGGCTTATACAGAGAGGATTGAGCCGGGGCTTCCACAGAGAGGGCGAGCCGGGGCACACGCAGAGAAGGCTGATCCGGGGCTTATACAGAGAGGATTGAGCCGGGGCACACGCAGAGAGGGCGAGCCGGGGCACACGCAGAGAGGGCGAGCCGGGGCACACGCAGAGAGGGCGAGCCGGGGCACACGCAGAGAGGGCGAGCCGGGGCACACGCAGAGAGGGCGAGCCGGGGCACACGCAGAGAGGGCGAGCCGGGGCACACGCAGAGAGGGCGAGCCGGGGCACACGCAGAGAGGGCGAGCCGGGGGACACACGCAGAGAGGGCGAGCCGGGGCACACGCAGAGAGGGCGAGACGGGGCACACGCAGAGAGGGCGAGACGGGGCACACGCAGAGAGGGCGAGACGGGGCACACGCAGAGAGGGCGAGACGGGGCACACGCAGAGAGGGCGAGACGGGGCACACGCAGAGAGGGCGAGACGGGGCACACGCAGAGAGGGCGAGCCGGGGCACACGCAGAGAGGGCGAGACGGGGCACACTCAGAGAGGGCGAGACGGGGCACACGCAGAGAGGGCGAGCCGGGGCACACGCAGAGAGGGCGAGCCGGGGCACACGCAGAGAGGGCGAGCCGGGGCACACGCAGAGAGGGTGAGCTCCCACAGGGCTGCTGCTGCTTCGGAGCAATGTCAGTGCTAAAAGTGGAGCAATCACCAGGAACCTCTCATTGGTTTCCATGGCAACTGCAGCAAATTTTAAGCTCAACTAGCCGACACAGCACCTGCAGTAATATCATAATTTTAATATATAATCTACTGGATCACCATGCGATCTGATTGGTTGGGGTTGCGGGGTATTAGCTGTAAATGATACATCGACCAAGCGCTGGGACAGAAAAAATCAATTACTGTCACAATAGCGTGTGCGGCAGCAGCGTGTCTGTCCCAGGCGGAAGCATCCGGACACGACGAGGAAAGGATCAGGACGCGGATAGGAAAGAATCAGGGCGCGGATAGGAAAGAATCGGAACGATAGGAAAGGATCAGGACGAGGAGAGGAAAGGTTCAGGACGAGGATAGGAAGGGATCAGGACGAGGATAGGAAGGGATCAGGACGCGGAGAGGAAAGGATCAGGACGCGGAGAGGAAAGGATCAGGACGCAGAGAGGAAAGGATCAGGACAAGGATAGGAAGGGATCAGGAGGCGGAGAGGAAAGGATCAGGAGGCGGAGAGGAAAGGATCAGGAGGTGGAGAGGAAAGGATCAGGCGGAGAGGAAAGGATCAGGAGGCGGAGAGGAAAGGATCAGGAGGCGGAGAGGAAAGGATCAGGAGGCGGAGAGGAAAGGATCAGGATGTGACGAGGAAAGGATCAGGACGTGGAAAGGATCAGGATGCGGAGAGCAGGGGTCAGGACGCAGCGAGGAAGGGATCAGGACAGAGGAAAGGATCAGGAGGCGGAGAGGAAAGGATCAGGAGGCGGAGAGGAAAGGATCAGGAGGCGGAGAGGAAAGGATCAGGAGGCGGAGAGGAAAGGATCAGGAGGCGGAGACACAAACTGCCGTGACACAAACTGCCGTGACACAAACTGCCGCAACAAACTCCTGCGAATTCCCACGCAGCGATACGAACTCCCACGAAACAAACTCACGCAACGTAACATGAACTCCCGCGCGGGGAGGAAGGGATCTGGACAGAGGAAAGGATCAGGAGGCGGAGAGGAAAGGATCAGGAGGCGGAGAGGAAAGGATCAGGAGGCGGAGAGGAAAGGATCAGGAGGCGGAGACACAAACTGCCGTGACACAAACTGCCGTGACACAAACTGCCGCAACAAACTCCTGCGAATTCCCACGCAGCGATACGAACTCCCACGAAACAAACTCACGCAACGTAACATGAACTCCCGCGCGGGGAGGAAGGGATCTGGACAGAGGAAAGGATCAGGAGGCGGAGAGGAAAGGATCAGGAGGCGGAGAGGAAAGGATCAGGAGGCGGAGAGGAAGGGATCAGGACGCGGAGAGGAAGGGATCAGGACGCGGAGAGGAAGGGATCAGGACGCGGAGAGGAAGGGATCAGGATGCAGCGAGGAAAGGATCAGGACAGAGGAAGGGATCAGGAGGCGGAGAGGAAGGGATCAGGAGGCGGAGAGGAAGGGATCAGGAGGCGGAGAGGAAAGGATCAGGAGGCGGAGGGGAAAGGATCAGGAGGCAGAGAGGAAAGGATCAGGAGGCAGAGAGGAAAGGATCAGGAGGCAGAGAGGAAAGGATCAGGAGGCAGAGAGGAAAGGATCAGGAGGCAGAGAGGAAAGGATCAGGAGGCAGAGAGGAAAGGATCAGGAGAGGGAAAGGATCAGGAGGCGGAGAGGAAAGGATCAGGAAAGGATCAGGAGGCGGAGAGGGAAAGGATCAGGAGGCGGAGAGGAAAGGATCAGGAGGCGGAGAGGAAAGGATCAGGAGGCGGAGAGGAAAGGATCAGGAGGCGGAGAGGGAAAGGATCAGGAGGCGGAGAGGAAAGGATCAGGAGGCGGAGAGGAAGGGATCAGGAGGCGGAGAGGAAAGGATCAGGAGGCGGAGAGGGAAAGGATCAGGAGGTGGAGAGGGAAAGGATCAGGAGGCGGAGAGGGAAAGGATCAGGAGGCGGAGAGGGAAAGGATCAGGAGGCGGAGAGGAAAGGATCAGGAGGCGGAGAGGAAAGGATCAGGAGGCGGAGAGGGAAAGGATCAGGAGGCGGAGAGGGAAAGGATCAGGAGGCGGAGAGGGAAAGGATCAAGAGGCGGAGAGGGAAAGGATCAAGAGGCGGAGAGGGAAAGGATCAGGAGGCGGAGAGGGAAAGGATCAGGAGGCGAAGAGGAAAGGATCAGGAGGCGGAGAGGAAAGGATCAGGAGGCGGAGAGGAAAGGATCAGGAGGCGGAGAGGAAAGGATCAGGAGGCGGAGAGGGAAAGGATCAGGAGGCGGAGAGGGAAAGGATCAGGAGGCGGAGAGGGAAAGGATCAGGAGGCGAAGAGGAAAGGATCAGGAGAGGAAAGGATCAGGAGGCGGAGAGGAAGGGATCAGGAGGCGGAGAGGAAAGGATCAGGAGGCGGAGAGGGAAAGGATCAGGAGGCGGAGAGGAAAGGATCAGGAGGCGGAGAGGAAAGGATCAGGAGGCGGAGAGGAAAGGATCAGGCGGAGAGGAAAGGAAAGATCAGGAGGCGGAGAGAAAGGATCAGGAGGCGGAGAGGAAAGGATCAGGAGGCGGAGAGGAAAGGATCAGGAGGCGGAGAGGGAAAGGATCAGGAGGCGGAGAGGAAAGGATCAGGAGGCGGAGAGGGAAAGGATCAGGAGGCGGAGAGGAAAGGATCAGGAGGCGGAGAGGGAAAGGATCAGGAGGCGGAGAGGAAAGGATCAGGAGGCGGAGAGGAAAGGATCAGGAGGCGGAGAGGAAAGGATCAGGAGGCGGAGAGGAAAGGATCAGGAGGCGGAGAGGAAAGGATCAGGAGGCGGAGAGGAAAGGATCAGGAGGCGGAGAGGGAAAGTATCAGGAGGCGGAGAGGAAAGGATCAGGAGGCGGAGAGGGAAAGGATCAGGAGGCGGAGAGGAAAGGATCAGGAGGCGGAGAGGGAAAGGATCAGGAGGCGGAGAGGGAAAGGATCAGGAGGCGGAGAGGGAAAGGATCAGGAGGCGGAGAGGGAAAGGATCAGGAGGCGGAGAGGGAAAGGATCAGGAGGCGAAGAGGAAAGGATCAGGAGAGGAAAGGATCAGGACGCGGAGAGGAATTTACAACGATAGTTGGGAAAATGAAAAGGCCGTGTCTGGGTGAGGGACGGGACTCTCTGCATTTTAAGGTATGGGGAGGGGGGGGGCGTTTGGCTTCGTGTCACACAAATGCCGCTTATCTTCCCTATAAAGCATTCCCGTGTCCTCACACACTGGTGCGCGCCATCAACGTGATGCAACAGGAGACGGGTTCTGGAGGCATCAGGACGTTCATTGTGAGATACTGGAACCACCACATCCCTCACCACGTCGCACTAGAGTCACCCAGAATGGGAATCTACATCCCCCCTCTGCCCACGTCTCCCCTGCCGCACACCTGTCTCCCCTGCCGCACACCTGTCTCCCCTGCCGCACACCTCTCTCCCCTGCCGCACACCTGTCCCCCTCTACACACGAACTTTTGATTTGGTAAAATGGCGGAATGTGGAGCGTGCTCTGCACGTTACAAACACGTTGCCATGACGACATGCAGGCTGTGCGCTGCTGGCAGTGAATTCAGAAACCACGATCATATAAGACGGGGTGCTGGTACCGCGAGCTCGACGGGCGCCCGGAGATGCACATGCAACACGCGTGGCTAATATAATGGCGGCAGGTAACATGCGTCACCGCCTTTACCCGCACGCTCAGAAAACGTCAGATTTCCAGAAAGTTCCACCTGCAGTCTGAAGGCTCAACAAAAATATCTTATAAATATATATATATATATAAGCTCTATGAGGCCTGGCCGGCGGCCTCGGCGGGGCTTGGTGAGGCTCGGCGTAGCGCTGCAATGCTTTGCGTTCATTCACAGACACGTGTCTCCCTGTCAGCGCCGCCTCACTCCTGGAGCAGCGCCTCCCTCCAGTTAAAGCCCCCCGTGGGTCCGTGCGTCAGTGGGAGAATCGGGGGGTCCGTCAGCTGCCAAATCCCACAATCTTCAAGTTCTTCACAGCAGCAGAAGCCCAGGTATGGAATCTGTGGGCGGAGCCAGAGGTGAGAAAACGGGAAGAATCACAAGGAAACGCCCGTCATTAAAGGAGCCGCGGAGGAAACGCCCGTCATTAAAGGAGCCGCGGAGGAAACGCCCGTCATTAAAGGAGCCGCGGAGGAAACGCCCGTCATTAAAGGAGTCGCGGAGGAAACGGCCGTCATTAAAGGAGCCGCGGAGGAAACGCCCGTCATTAAAGGAGCCGCGGAGGAAACGCCCGTCATTAAAGGAGCCGCGGAGGAAACGCCCGTCATTAAAGGAGCCGCGGAGGAAACGCCCGTCATTAAAGGAGCCACGGAGGAAACGCCCGTCATTAAAGGAGCCGCGGAGGAAACGCCCGTCATTAAAAGAGGCCGCAGAGGAAACGCCCGTCATTAAAGGAGCCGCGGAGGAAACGCCTGTCATTAAAGAGGCCTCGGAGGAAACGCCCATCATTAAAGGAACCGCGGAGGAAACGCCCGTCATTAAAGGAACCGCAGAGAAAACGCCCGTCATTAAAGGAGCCGCGGAGGAAACGCCCGTCATTAAAAGAGGCCGCAGAGGAAACGCCCGTCATTAAAGGAGCCGCGGAGGAAACGCCCGTCATTAAAAGAGGCCGCAGAGGAAACGCCCGTCATTATAGGAGCCGCGGAGGAAACGCCCGTCATTAAAGAGGCCTCGGAGGAAACGCCCGTCATTAAAGGAACCGCGGAGGAAACGCCCGTCATTAAAGGAGCCGCGGAGGAAACGCCCGTCATTAAAGGAGCCGCGGAGGAAACGCCCGTCATTAAAGGAGTCGCGGAGGAAACGACCGTCATTAAAAGGAGCCGCGGAGGAAACGCCCGTCATTAAAGGAGCCGCGGAGGAAACGCCCGTCATTAAAAGAGGCCGCAGAGGAAACGCCCGTCATTAAAAGAGGCCGCGGAGGAAACGCCCGTCAGTAAAGGAGCCGCGGAGGAAACGCCCATCATTAAAGGAGCCGCGGAGGAAACGCCCGTCATTAAAGGGGCCGCGGAGGAAACGCCCGTCATTAAAGGGGCCGCGGAGGAAACGCCCGTCATTAAAGGAGTCGCGGAGGAAACACCCGTCATTAAAGGAGTCGCGGAGGAAACGCTCGTCATTAAAAGAGGCCGCGGAGGAAACGCCCGTCATTATAGGAGCCGCGGAGGAAACGCTCGTCATTAAAGGAGCCGCGGAGGAAACGCCCGTCATTAAAGGAGCTGCGGCGGAAACGCCCGTCATTAAAGGGGCCGCGGAGGAAACGCCCGTCATTAAAGGGGCTGCGGAGGAAACGCCTGTCATTAAAGGGGCCGCGGAGGAAACGCCCGTCATTAAAGGAGCCGCGGAGGAAACGCCCGTCATTAAAGGGGCCGCGGAGGAAACGCCCGTCATTAAAGGGGCCGCGGAGGAAACGCCCGTCATTAAAGGGGCCGCGGAGGAAACGCTCGTCATTAAAGGAGCCGCGGAGGAAACGCTCGTCATTAAAGGAGCCGCGGAGGAAACGCCCGTCATTAAAGGGGCCGCGGAGGAAACGCCCGTCATTAAAGGAGTCGCGGAGGAAACGCCCGTCATTAAAGGGGCCGCGGAGGAAACGCCCGTCATTAAAGGAGCCGCGGAGGAAACGCTCGTCATTAAAGGAGCCGCGGAGGAAACGCCCGTCATTAAAGGGGCCGCGGAGGAAACGCCCGTCATTAAAGGAGCCGCGGAGGAAACGCTCGTCATTAAAGGAGCCGCGGAGGAAACGCCCGTCATTAAAGGGGCCGCGGAGGAAACGCCCGTCATTAAAGGAGTCGCGGAGGAAACGCCCGTCATTAAAAGGAGCCACGGAGGAAACGCTCGTCATTAAAGGGGCTGCGGAGGAAACGACCGTCATTAAAAGAGGCCGCGGAGGAAACGCCCGTCATTAAAGGAGCCGCGGAGGAAACGCCCGTCATTAAAGGAGCCGCGGAGGAAACGCCCGTCATTAAAGAGGCCTCGGAGGAAACGCCCGTCATTAAAGGAGCCGCGGAGGAAACGCTCGTCATTAAAGGGGCCGCGGAGGAAACGCTCGTCATTAAAGGAGCCGCGGAGGAAACGCCCGTCATTAAAGGAGCCGCGGAGGAAACGCCCGTCATTAAAGGAGCTGCGGAGGAAACGCCCGTCATTAAAGGGGCCGCGGAGGAAACGCCCGTCATTAAAGGAGCCGCGGAGGAAACGCTCGTCATTAAAAGGAGCCGCGGAGGAAACGCCCGTCATTAAAGGAGCCGCGGAGTAACCACTCAGGATTTCTCATTCACTGCAGACGCAGAACAATCACTTTCCTGTCGAAGGAAATTTCCATTATTTTACCCCAAATCCCAGCCGGTTACTTACTTTCCTGACAACCTGCACGAAGTCCTTGGCATTCTGGGGGGGAAGGCCCTGGAGGTGGCGCGTGCAGGCTTCCAGAGAGGACGCGTGGGCCACGATCAGGACGTTATTTCCTGCAGAGACGTGACATAAACACAGTCTTTTACTGAAGAGGAGAAACACATTATGCTCCAGGCCGCTCAGTCCAACACGTTTCATGCTTATGGGGCTTCTTCAGGGACTGTGACGTGTGCTGCCAGCAAATAAACAGCAGCGCGCCCACAGTCTCGCTCGCTCTGCGCTGCCGCCGTTATGTGGATTCATTGGATTTTCTGTTACAGTCCCTGAAGAAGTCCCTCTCTATAGGAGCGAAACGCGCTGAATTTATCGCTCTGTGTCTCTGCCATTCAAACCGGGAACTCACAACCGGAATGTTCCAGCAGGGCTGACAGCCTGGCTCCTGGGGTAATGTCTCGCACGCGCCTGTAACATTGGGGGCTTCCAGCCTTTCCGGTGTGCTTGAGGGCAGCATGTCTGATGCTGCTCGCTGACCAACACCCGGTTTAAATTGAAACAGGCAGGGAGGTGGCTGCATGAGGAGCGGCTTGAGAGGGGGGCGCGGTCTGCTGAAGGTCTTTTAAAAACCAACAGTTCCTTCTAAGCAGTGCCAGATCGTGGTTATCCATACCTGAGCTCCTTGTACCTGAATGCTCTCGTTATTTAACCTGTTATTTACCTCTGCTTGTTTTCTGACTATTCTGCCTTCCGTTGCCCTAGACTATTATCCTTGTACTACGCTACTGCACTGTTATCGACCCGGCTATTCCATTTGACTATTCTATTCTCTGTATTCCTGATTCTGGCTCGTCTGACTAACCCCGTGTTGCTGACCTGGTTTTGTATTACGACATTGTCTTTGATTAACCCTTTCTGTCTAGCTAGTATACCTGGCCAATTCTAAGGATTGTTCTACGGCTACCCTGGTGGTAGCTTTTGGGCTCTGTGGAGTGTTGGGCTTTAAGGACTGCGTGGTGGGATCCGGGAACCGTGACAGCGCCGTGTTATATTCGCGCAAGTCACGATAATAAAATCATTTCCCTGCACTTTATGTAAAACACAAATCCCGCGCCCTGTTACATAACCATGACTTTCCTGATCACAGCAAACTCTGCCCGTATTCCCTAATCACGCCTGGACCTGACGGCTTTCACACGCCTGTGTCTCCATATAACACACAATGTATCACACAATGTATCAGGCTTTCACACGCCTTGTCGCTGCCTTGTAACTCTGCATCGAGCTCTGCCTCCATATAACACACTGTATCACACGGTGACACTCGCGCCCGGAGGACTCGCCTTTGCTTTTGCACTCGTTAAGGATGTCCTTGGTGACCTGGAAGCTCCGGCTCATGTAGGTCTCGTAGGTTTCGGAGACGGCCAGTTTGCTGATTGGAATGTGAGGTCTGTGAGGAGACAGAACGCGAGAGAGATCCGTGTGAGGCGCCGCGCGAGAGAGAGAGAGATCCGTGTGAGGCGCCGCGCGAGAGAGAGAGATCCGTGTGAGGCGCCGCGCGAGAGAGAGAGATCCGTGTGAGGCGCCGCGAGAGCGAGAGATCCGTGTGAGGCGCCGCGAGAGAGAGAGAGCGAGAGATCTGTGTGAGGTGCCGCGTGAGAGAGAGATCCGTGTGAGGCGCCGCGCGAGAGAGAGATCCGTGTGAGGCGCCGCGCGAGAGAGAGAGATCCGTGTGAGGCGCCGCGCGAGAGAGAGATCCGTGTGAGGCGCCGCGCGAGAGAGATCCGCGTGAGACGCCGCGCGAGAGAGATCCGCGTGAGAGAGATCCGTGAGACGCCGCGCGAGAGAGATCCGTGTGAGACGCCGCGCGAGAGATCCGTGTGAGGCAGATACCCAGGGGATGGTTCTATACACGTGTGTGAGTGAGCTCTACAGATACACTGTGTACATGTTTGTTGTTGTTGTTACCTGTATGTTGTATCTACGCTGAGATTTTCCGCAGCCAGTTCTGTGGGGGATATCCAGGCCGGGAGCGAGTTACCCGACACCCACTTGGTCCACTCGAACAAGCCCGGCTCCACCCGGATCTTCATTGCACCGTCCTGTTTAAGACCTGAAATACACGGTAACAGAAAAGTAACCGAACCACCTGAAACGGCGATATAAACATAACCAAACCACCTGAAACGGCGATATAAACGTAACCAAACCACCTGAAACGGCGATATAAACGTAACCGAGCCACCTGAAACGGCGATATAAACGTAACCGAGCCACCTGAAACGGTGATATAAACGTAACCGAGCCACCTGAAACGGTGATATAAACGTAACCGAGCCACCTGAAACGGCGATATAAACGTAACCGAGCCAGGTGAAACGGTGATATAAACGTAACCGAACCAGGTGAAACGGTGATATAAACGTAACCGAACCAGATGAAACGGTGATATAAACGTAACCGAACCAGATGAAACGGTGATATAAACGTAACCGAGCCAGATGAAACGGTGATATAAACGTAACCGAGCCAGATGAAACGGTGATATAAACGTAACCGAGCCAGGTGAAACGGTGATATAAACGTAACCGAACCAGATGAAACGGTGATATAAACGTAACCGAGCCAGATGAAACGGTGATATAAACGTAACCGAACCAGATGAAACGGTGATATAAACGTAACCGAGCCAGATGAAACGGTGATATAAACGTAACCGAACCAGATGAAACGGTGATATAAACGTAACCGAGCCAGGTGAAACGGTGATATAAACGTAACCGAACCAGATGAAACGGTGATATAAACGTAACCAGACAAGATGCAACCAGAAAATCACCATGAGGCCAATACAAACCGGGCATGATGGGCACAGCAGATACAGACACACACAGTGCTCTATACAGACACACACACACAGTGCTCTATACAGACACACACACACACACAGTGCTCTATACAGACACACACACACAGTGCTCTATACAGACACACACACACACACACACACAGTGCTCCATACAGACACACACACACAGTGCTCTATACAGACACACACACACAGTGCTCTATACAGACACACACACACACACACAGTGCTCCATACAGACACACACAAAAGGGGTTATTCAGAGTGCCGATCTGGTCCCGAAATGTCAAAAAAGTGAGTTTCGCCATACGGTAACATTTCGTGGCCATTCGGCTATTCAGAGAGCAGGCAGATTGCCAAATTTCGGTGAATTGCCAGCAAGTACGGTGCCTGTTCGGCGGCAGTGAAATACGGTGCCTGTTCGGCGGCAGTGATATACGGTGCCTGTTCGGCAGCATTAAAATACGGTGCTGTTCGGCAGCATTAAAATACGGGGCTGTTCGGCAGCATTAAAATACGGGGCTGTTCGGCAGCATTAAAATACGGGGCTGTTCGGCAGCATTAAAATACGGGGCTGTTCGGTGGCAGTGAAATACAGGGCCTGTTCGACGGTAGTGAAATACAGTGCTGTTTGGCGGCAGTGAAATATGGTGCTGTTCGGCAGCAGTGAAATACGGTGTCTGTTCGGCAGCAGTGAAATACGGTGCCTGTTCGGCGGCAGTGAAATCCCCCATAGAGAAGCAATGGTTAATCTATTCACATTGAACAGCAGAGAAATGTCAGTGAAATGCCCTGATGTTCAGTGGTTTCATTCGACAGGTTTATTCAGGCGAATCCCATAGGTTTCAATGATATAAATATTCCTGTTTTATCCAATATCTAATAAACCGTTTATTATTTTAATCTGCAGCAAAAAGTCTCTTTATTCACGGTACTTGCTGGTTTGGTGCCATTTCGGCTCTCCCTGAATAACCCCTACAGTGTCACAGTCACACACACACACACACACACAGTGTTACATACAGACACACAGTCACACACACACACAGTGTTACATACAGACACACAGTCACACACACACACAGTGTTACATACACACAGTGTTACATACAGACACAGTCACACAGTGTTACATACACACACAGTGTTACATACACACACAGTGTTAGACACACAGTCACAGTGTCACAGTCACACAGTGTTACATACACAGTGTTACAGTCACACACACACACACACAGTGTTACAGACAGTCACACACACAGTGTTACAAAGTCACACACAGTGCTACACAAAGACAGTCACACAGTGTTACATAAAGACAGTCACACACACAGTGTTAGTCACACACACACAGTGTTACATACAGTCACACACACACACAGTGTTATATAAAGACACAGTCACATACACAATGTTACATAAAGACACACAGTCACACACACACAGTGCTACACAAAGACAGTCACGCAGTGTTACATAAAGACACAGTCACGCACAGTGTTACATACACACAGTCACACACACAGTGTTACATAAAGACACAGTCACACACAGTGTTACATACAGACAGTGTTACATACACAAAGTCACAGTGTTACATAAAGACACAGTCACACACACACAGTGTTACATACAGACACACACAGTGTTAGACACAGTCACACACAGTGTTACATACACACAGTCACACACAATGTTACATAAAGACACAGTCACACACACAATGTTACATAAAGACACACAGCAACACAATGTTACATAAAGACACACAGCAACACACACATGTTACATAAAGACACAGTCACACACACAATGTTACATAAAGACACACAGCGACACACACAATGTTACATAAAGACACAGTCACACACACAATGTTACATAAAGACACAGTCACACACACAATGTTACATAAAGAGTCACACACACACAGTTACAGTCACACACACACAGTGTTACATACAGTCACACACAGACACACAGTGCTACATAGTCACACAGAGCTACACAGTCACACACAGTGTTACATACAGACACAGTGTTACACAGTCACACACAGTGTTACACAGTCACACACACAGTGTTACACAGTCACACACACACACAGTGTTACATAAAGACACACAGCCACACAGTGTTACATACACACACAGTGTTACATACACACAGTCACACACACAGTGTTACACAAAGACACAGTCACACAGTGCTACAGTCACACACACAGCTACACAGTCACACACACAGTCAGTGTTACATACAGACACACACTGTTACATACACACACAGTGTTACATACACAGTCACACACACACACAGTGCTACATACACAGTCACACACAGAGCTACACAGTCACACACACACAGTGTTACATACAGTGTTACATACACACAGTGTTACAGACACACAGCCACACAGTGTTATACACACACACACAGTGTTACATACAGAGTCTCACACACACACAGTGTTACATACACAGTCACACACCCACAGTGTGACAGTCACACACACAGTGTTACATAAAGACACAGTCACACAGTGTTACATACACACACAGTGTTACATACAGACACAAAGTCACACACACAGTGTTAGTCACACACACAGTGTTACATAAAGACAGTCACGCACAGTGTTACATACAGACACACAGTCACGCACAGTTACATACAGACAGTGTCACATACACAGTCACACACACAGTGTCACATACAGTCACACACAGTGTTACATACACAGTCACACACACAGTGTTACAGACAGTCACACACACAATGTTACATAAAGACACAGTCACATTCACACAGTGTTACAAAGACAGTCACACACACAGTGCTACACAAAGACAGTGTTACAAAGACAGTGTTACACAAAGACACAGTCACACACAGTGTTACATAAAGACAGTCACGCACAGTGTTACAGACACACAGTCACGCGCAGTTACAGACAGTGTTACATACAGTCACACACACAGTGTCAGTCACACACAGTGTTACATACACAGTCACACACACTGTTACAGTCACACACAGTGTTACATACAAACACAGTCACACACACTGTTACATACATACACAAAGTCACACAGTGTTACACAAAGACAGTCACACACAGTGTTACATACACACAGTCACACACACAGTGTTACATAAAGACACAGCAACACACAATGTTACATAAAGACACAGTCACATACACAATGTTACATAAAGACACACAGCAACACACACAATGTTACATAAAGACAGTCACACAAAGACACACAGTCACACACACAGTGTTACATACAGACACAAAGTCACACACACAGTGTTTCATAAAGACAGTCACGCACAGCGTTACATACACACAGTCACACACACACACAGTGTTACATACACACAGTCACACACACACAGTCACACACAGTGTTACATACACACAGTCACACACACACAGTCACACACACAGTGTTACATACACACAGTCACACACACACAGTCACACACACACAGTGTTACATACACAAAGTCACACACACACAGTGTTACATACACAAAGTCACACAGTGTTACATAAAGACACAGTCACACACACACAGTCACACACACAGTGTTACATACAGACACAGTGTTACATACACAAAGTCACACAGTGTTACATAAAGACACAGTCACACACACAGTGTTACACAGTCACACACAGTGTTACAGTCAGTGTTACAGACACCAGTCACACACACACAGTGTTACACACACAGTCACACAGTGTTACATAAAGACAGTCACGCACACACACACAGTGTTACATACAGTCACACACACACCGTGTTACATACACAAAGTCACACACACACGCAGTGTTACATACACACACAGTGTTACATACAGTCACACACAGTGTTACATACAGTCACACACAGTCACACACACAGTTACACAGTGTTACATACAGACACAGTGTTACATACAGACACAGTGTTACATACAGTTACACACACACAGTGTTACAGTCACACACAGTCACATACACAGTGTTACACACAGTCACACACAGTGTTACATAAGACAGTGTTAGACAAAGTCACACACACACACAATGTTACATAAAGACAGTCACACACACAATGTTACATAAAGACAGTGTTACACAAAGACAGTCACACACAGTGTTACATACAAACACAGTCACAGTGTTACATAGTCACACACACACAGTTACAGTCACACACACAGTGTTACATACAGACAGTCAGACACACAGTGCTACATACAGTCACACACAGTGCTACATACAGTCACACAGAGCTACACACAGTCACACACACAGTGTTACATACACAGTGTTACATACACACAGTCACCCACACAGTGTTACACAAAGACAGTCACACAGTGCTACATACAGTCACACACACAGCTACACAGTCACACACACAGTGTTACATACAGACACACAGTCAGTGTTACATACAGTGTTACATACAGTCACACACTGTTACATACACACACACAGTGTTACATACAGTCACACAGACACAGTGCTACATACAGTCACACACAGTGCTACACAGTCACACACACAGTGTTACATACAGACACACAGTGTTACATACACACAGTGTTACAGTCACACACAGTGTTACATAAAGACACACAGCCACAGTGTTACATACACACACACACAGTGTTACATACAGAGTCTCACACACAGTGTTACATACATACACAAAGTCACACACAGTGTTACACAAAGACAGTCACACACAGTGTTACATACACACAGTCACACACACAATGTTACATAAAGACACAGCAACACACACAATGTTACATAAAGACAGTCACACACACAATGTTACATAAAGACACACAGCAACACACACAATGTTACATAAAGACACAGTCACACACAAAGACACACAGTCACACACACAGTGTTACACAAAGACACACAGTCACACACACTGTTACATAAAGACACACAGTCACACACAGTCTCACACACGGTGTTACATACAGACACAAAGTCACACACACAGTGTTTCATAAAGACACAGTCACGCACAGCGTTACATACACACAGTCACGCACAGTTACATACAGACACAGTGTCACATACAGACACAGTGTCACATACAGTCACACACACACACAGTGTTACATAAAGACACAGTCACAGTGTTACAAAGACACAGTCACACACACAGTGCTACACAAAGACACACAGTGTTACACAAAGACAGTGTTACACAAAGACACACAGTCACACACAGTGTTACAGACGCACAGTTACATACAGACAGTGTTATACAGTCACACACACAGTGTCACACAGTCACACACAGTGTTACATACACACAGTGTTACAGTCACACACAGTGTTACATACAAACACACAGTCACACACAGTGTTACATACATACAAAGTCACACACAGTGTTACATAAAGACAGTCACACACACAGTGTTAGTCACACACACAGGGTTACATACAGTCACACACAGTGTTATATAAAGACACAGTCACATACACAATGTTACATAAAGACACACAGTCACACACACAGTGCTACACAAAGACAGTCAGTGTTACATAAAGACACAGTCACGCAGTGTTACATACACACAGTCACACAGTGTTACATACACAGTCAGTGTTACATACACAGTCACAGTGTTACATACACAGTCACACACACAGTGTTACATACAGACACAGTGTTACATACAAAGTCACACAGTGTTAGACACACAGTCACAGTGTCACAGTCACACAGTGTTACATACACAGTGTTACAGTCACACACACACACACAGTGTTACAGACAGTCACACACAGTGTTACAAAGTCACACACAGTGCTACACAAAGACAGTCACACAGTGTTACATAAAGACAGTCACACACACAGTGTTAGTCACACACACACAGTGTTACATACAGTCACACACACACACAGTGTTATATAAAGACACAGTCACATACACAATGTTACATAAAGACACACAGTCACACACACACAGTGCTACACAAAGACAGTCACACAGTGTTACATAAAGACACAGTCACGCACAGTGTTACATACACACAGTCACACACACAGTGTTACATAAAGACACAGTCACACACAGTGTTACATACAGACAGTGTTACATACACAAAGTCACAGTGTTACATAAAGACACAGTCACACACACACAGTGTTACATACAGACACACACAGTGTTAGACACAGTCACACACAGTGTTACATACACACAGTCACACACAATGTTACATAAAGACACAGTCACACACACAATGTTACATAAAGACACACAGCAACACAATGTTACATAAAGACACACAGCAACACACACAATGTTACATAAAGACACAGTCACACACACAATGTTACATAAAGACACACAGCGACACACACAATGTTACATAAAGACACAGTCACACACACAATGTTACATAAAGACACAGTCACACACACAATGTTACATAAAGACACAGTCACACACACAAAGACACAGTCACACACACAGTGTTACACAAAGACACACAGTCGCACACACTATTACATAAAGACACAGTCACACACACACAGTGTTACATACACAGTCTCACACACGGTGTTACATACAGACACAAAGTCACACACAGTGTTATTATTATTATTCTTTATTTATAAAGCGCCAGCATATTCCGCAGCGCTGTACAATAAGCACAGTACAGACAGGGTTACAATACATTGAACAACATTTGACAAACAGTACAGGAGGAGATGAGGCCCTATTCCCGTAGGAACTCACAATCTAGGAGGGTTGGGGTTGGAAACAGGAGGAGAGGACTGTAAGGTGAGAGTGATTGATGGTTGCGTCAGTGAGTTGGGTGGTCGGCTTCCCTAAATAGGAATGTTTTAAGGGAGCGTTTGAAGGAAGAGAAGTTAGGGGAAAGTCTGACAGTACGAGGAGAGCGTTCCAGAGAGTGGGGGCTGCGCGTGAGAAATCCTGCAGTCTATCATGGGAAGAGGTGATGCGGGGAGAAGCTAGGCGCAGGTCACTGTTTGACCTTAGGGAGCGGGCTGGGGTGTATTTAGTGATTAGTGAGGACAGGACAGTGTTACATACAGACACCGTCACACACAATGTTACATAAAGACAGTCACATTCACACAGTGTTACACAAAGACACAGTCACAGTGTTACATAAAGACACAGTCACACACACAGTGCTACACAAAGACACACAGTCACACACAGTTACATACACAGTGTTACAGTCACACACACAGTGTCACATACAGTCACACACACACAGTGTTACAGTCACACACAGTGTTACATACACACAGTCACACACAGTGTTACATAAAGACACAGTCACACACACAGTGTTAGTCACACACACACAGTGTTACATACAGTCACACACACACAGTGTTATATAAAGACAGTCACATACACAATGTTACACAAAGACCGTCACACACACAGTGCTACACAAAGACAGTCAGTGTTACATAAAGACACAGTCACGCACAGTGTTACATACACACAGTCACGCACAGTGTTACATACACAGTCACACACAGTGTTACATACACACAGTCACAGTGTTACATACAGACACACAGTGTTACATACACAAAGTCAGTGTTACATAAAGACACACAGTCACACACAGTGTTACATACAGACACAGTGTTAGACACACAGTCACACAGTGTTACATACAGTCACACACAGTGTTACATACAGTCACACACACAGTGTTACATACAGTCACACACACAGTGTTACATCATACAGTCACACACAGTGTTACATCATACAGTCACACACACAGTGTTACATACACACAGTCACACACAGTGTTACATAAAGACAGTCACACACACACACACAGTGTTACAGACACTCACACACACAGTGTTACATACAGTCACACACACACAGTGTTACATACACACAGTGTTACATAAAGACAGTCACACACACACACAGTGTTACATACAGTCACACACAGTGTTACAGACAGTCACACACACACAGTGTTACATACACACAGTTACACACACACAGTGTTACATACACACAGTGTTACATACAAACACACAGTCACACACAGTGTTACATACATACAAAGTCACACACAGTGTTACATAAAGACAGTCACACACACAGTGTTAGTCACACACACAGGGTTACATACAGTCACACACAGTGTTATATAAAGACACAGTCACATACACAATGTTACATAAAGACACACAGTCACACACACAGTGCTACACAAAGACAGTCACAGTGTTACATAAAGACACAGTCACGCAGTGTTACATACACACAGTCACACAGTGTTACATACACAGTCAGTGTTACATACACAGTCACAGTGTTACATACACAGTCACACACACAGTGTTACATACAGACACAGTGTTACATACAAAGTCACACAGTGTTAGACACACAGTCACAGTGTCACAGTCACACAGTGTTACATACACAGTGTTACAGTCACACACACACACACAGTGTTACAGACAGTCACACACAGTGTTACATACAAAGTCACACACAGTGCTACACAAAGACAGTCACACAGTGTTACATAAAGACACAGTCACACACACAGTGTTAGTCACACACACACAGTGTTACATACAGTCACACACACACACAGTGTTATATAAAGACACAGTCACATACACAATGTTACATAAAGACACACAGTCACACACACACAGTGCTACACAAAGACAGTCACACAGTGTTACATAAAGACACAGTCACGCACAGTGTTACATACACACAGTCACACACACAGTGTTACATAAAGACACAGTCACACACAGTCACACACAGTGTTACATACAGACAGTGTTACATACACAAAGTCACAGTGTTACATACACAAAGTCATACAGTGTTACATAAAGACACAGTCACACACACACAGTGTTACATACAGACACACACAGTGTTAGACACAGTCACACACAGTGTTACATACACACAGTCACACACAATGTTACATAAAGACACAGTCACACACACAATGTTACATAAAGACACACAGCAACACAATGTTACATAAAGACACACAGCAACACACACAATGTTACATAAAGACACAGTCACACACACAATGTTACATAAAGACACACAGCGACACACACAATGTTACATAAAGACACAGTCACACACACAATGTTACATAAAGACACAGTCACACACACAATGTTACATAAAGACACAGTCACACACACAAAGACACAGTCACACACACAGTGTTACACAAAGACACACAGTCGCACACACTATTACATAAAGACACAGTCACACACACACAGTGTTACATACACAGTCTCACACACGGTGTTACATACAGACACAAAGTCACACACAGTGTTATTATTATTATTCTTTATTTATAAAGCGCCAGCATATTCCGCAGCGCTGTACAATAAGCACAGTACAGACAGGGTTACAATACATTGAACAACATTTGACAAACAGTACAGGAGGAGATGAGGCCCTATTCCCGTAGGAACTCACAATCTAGGAGGGTTGGGGTTGGAAACAGGAGGAGAGGACTGTAAGGTGAGAGTGATTGATGGTTGCGTCAGTGAGTTGGGGGTCGGCTTCCCTAAATAGGAATGTTTTAAGGGAGCGTTTGAAGGAAGAGAAGTTAGGGGAAAGTCTGACAGTACGAGGGAGAGCGTTCCAGAGAGTGGGGGCTGCGCGTGAGAAATCCTGCAGTCTATCATGGGAAGAGGTGATGCGGTGAGAAGCTAGGCGCAGGTCACTGTTTGACCTTATGGAGCGGGCTGGGGTGTATTTAGTGATTAGTGAGGACAGGACAGTGTTACATACAGACACCGTCACACACAATGTTACATAAAGACAGTCACATTCACACAGTGTTACACAAAGACACAGTCACAGTGTTACATAAAGACACAGTCACACACACAGTGCTACACAAAGACACACAGTCACACACAGTGTTACATAAAGACAGTCATGCACAGTGTTACATACAGACACACAGTCACGCACAGTTACATACACAGTGTTACAGTCACACACACAGTGTCACATACAGTCACACACACACAGTGTTACAGTCACACACAGTGTTACATACACACAGTCACACACACTGTTACATACACAAAGTCACACACAGTGTTACATAAAGACACAGTCACACACACAGTGTTAGTCACACACACACAGTGTTACATACAGTCACACACACACAGTGTTATATAAAGACAGTCACATACACAATGTTACACAAAGACCGTCACACACACAGTGCTACACAAAGACAGTCAGTGTTACATAAAGACACAGTCACGCACAGTGTTACATACACACAGTCACGCACAGTGTTACATACACAGTCACACACAGTGTTACATACACACAGTCACAGTGTTACATACAGACACACAGTGTTACATACACAAAGTCAGTGTTACATAAAGACACACAGTCACACACAGTGTTACATACAGTCACACACACAGTGTTACATCATACAGTCACACACACAGTGTTACATCATACAGTCACACACACAGTGTTACATACACACAGTCACACACAGTGTTACATAAAGACAGTCACACACACACACACAGTGTTACAGACACTCACACACACAGTGTTACATACAGTCACACACACACAGTGTTACATACACACAGTGTTACATAAAGACAGTCACACACACACACAGTGTTACATACAGTCACACACACACGCAGTGTTACATACAGTCACACACAGTGTTACATACAGACAGTCACACACACACAGTGTTACATACACACAGTTACACACACACAGTGTTACATAGACACAGTGTTACATACAGACACACAGTCACACACAGTGTTACATACAGACACACACACAGTGTTAGACAGTCACACACACACACACACACAGTGTTACAGTCACACACAGTGTTAGACACAGTCACACACACACCGTGTTAATACACACACAGTGTTACATACAGACACACAGTCACAGTGTTACATACACAGTCACACACAGTTACATACAGACACAGTCACACACAGTGTTACATACACACAGTCACACACACACACACAGTGGTTACATACAGACACACAGTGGTTACATACAGACACACAGTGTTACATTCACACAGTCACACACACACACACACACAGTGGTTACATACAGACACACAGTGTTACATACAGACACACAGTGTTACATACAGACACACAGTGTTACATACAGTTACACACACACATCACACAGTGTTAAAGACACTGCATCTGTTGGGGCCGGTACGTGATGTTGTGGTACAGACCCACTTACCTTTCAGTATATTGTGTGCGGTTTGGACGCAGCGTAACGAAGGAGAAGAGTAAATAAAATCCACCACAGTGTTACCGTCTCGTAGCGCGTCCCCTGTGAAACAGAACGAGCAGTGAACGCAGAGTATGCAACGCCATGACATCACAGCGTGTCATTTCCCAGCAGTTTATCCCAGGTGTGAGAAAACACTCTATTGCCCCATAAATCATGTACCCTTGAGTAATGGACACACGGGGCCCCAGGAGGATCTCCTGACCAGTCACTATATAGTTAATGCCCAGCGCCCCCACATGGCTGCATGACCCTGAGCATTGTGGGTAATGATCATCCTTTACTGTGTGTCAGCAGAACATAAAGAGGAAACGTCAGAGAATTTACCGATCAGTTTTGCCTGTTTACAACCCAGCACGGTTATGGGCGCGTCCTTCTCATAGTCACGGTGACCCCCACTTCTTTGCGGCAACGTGGACGGCATGTTCAGATTGGTTCTCATGTAGCGGCCTGAAAAATGGCAGAATAACCTGTGTCACCGGTAACGCCCCGGCAGAATAACCTGTGTCACCGGTAACGCCCCGGCAGAATAACCTGTGTCACCGTTAACGCCCCGGCAGAATTACCCGTGTCACCGGTAACGCCCCGGCAGAATTACCTGTGTGACCTGTAACGCCCCGGCAGAATTACCTGTGTCACCTGTGACGCCGCGGCAGAATTACCTGTGTCACCTGTAACGCCGCGGCAGAATTACCTGTGTCACCTGTAACGCTGCGGCAGAATTACCTGTGTCACCTGTGACGCCGCGGCAGAATTATGTGTCACCTGTAACGCCCCAGCAGAATTACCTGTGTCACCTGTAATGCCGCGGCAGAATTACCTGTGTTACCTGTAACGCTGCGGCAGAATAACCTGTGTCACCTGTAACGCTGCGGCAGAATTACCTGTGTCACCTGTAACGCTGCGGCAGAATAACCTGTGTCACCTGTAACGCTGCGGCAGAATTACCTGCGTCACCTGTAACGCTGCAGCAGAATTACCTGTGTCACCTGTAACGCCGCAGCAGAATTACCTGTGTCACCTGTAACGCTGCAGCAGAATTACCTGTGTCACCTGTAACGCCCCAGCAGAATTACCTGTGTCACCTGTAACGCCGCAGCAGAATTACCTGTGTCACCTGTAACGCCGCAGCAGAATTACCTGTGTCACCTGTAACGCTGCGGCAGAATTATCTGTGTCACCTGTAACGCTGCGGCAGAATTACCTGTGTCACCTGTAACGCTGCAGCAGAATTATCTGTGTCACCTGTAACGCTGCGGCAGAATTACCTGTGTCACCTGTAACGCTGCAGCAGAATTACCTGTGTCACCTGTAACGCCGCAGCAGAATTACCTGTGTCACCTGTAACGCTGCGGCAGAATTACCTGTGTCACCTGTAACGCTGCGGCAGAATTACCTGTGTCACCTGTAACGCCGCAGCAGAATTACCTGTGTCACCTGTAACGCTGCGGCAGAATTACCTGTGTCACCTGTAACGCCGCAGCAGAATTACCTGTGTCACCTGTAACGCCGCAGCAGAATTACCTGTGTCACCTGTAACGCTGCGGCAGAATTACCTGTGTCACCTGTAACGCCGCAGCAGAATTACCTGTGTCACCTGTAACGCTGCGGCAGAATTACCTGTGTCACCTGTAACGCTGCAGCAGAATTATCTGTGTCACCTGTAACGCTGCGGCAGAATTACCTGTGTCACCTGTAACGCTGCAGCAGAATTACCTGTGTCACCTGTAACGCCGCAGCAGAATTACCTGTGTCACCTGTAACGCTGCGGCAGAATTATCTGTGTCACCTGTAACGCTGCAGCAGAATTATCTGTGTCACCTGTAACGCTGCAGCAGAATTACCTGTGTCACCTGTAACGCCGCAGCAGAATTACCTGTGTCACCTGTAACGCTGCAGCAGAATTACCTGTGTCACCTGTGACGCCGCAGCAGCTTTACCTGTGTCACCTGTACTGTGTACTCCCCACTGCCTTCACACATATATTTTTGTGCCCGCTGTACGGTGCCCCAGTTATTTGTTCCACACCCATGTGGGCCCCCCTGCACCCCCCCCCTCCTGAGTAAAAAAATTATCTCTGGTTTTCTTGGAGCCGTGTCTCTTTCACGGAATTTTAATAATGTCTCGGAGGTGAATATTTGCTTTAACTTTCTTTACTTTTTATCCTCACAGCAAGATAATAAGTTATAAAAAGGGTTTAATAAAACCAGAAAAAACACGTATGACCCAAAGCCCCTCCCTATAAATCCCATCCACCAATCCGGTGTCGCCGGTGCAGCATAGGGAGGTGGCAGGTTCCTTTGCTGCCTCAGTCGAGATAAATACATCGCTCTCCCCACATTATCAGATTTGGGAGCGTTTTATTCACTTTAATTCTGTCCGGTGTTTGTTTCTTCCTGCAGGCTTTTAAACGTGTTTAATTAAACTCCGTTTTTCATAATAACCTGTATCGGTGCCGCGGGTTGACTGGCGGCTCCATCAGGTTTACTCCGCGTTGGACAATCTTTCTCGCTCCCCCCCCCGGGCCCTCAAAACAGGCCAAGACATAGTGCGCTGACGCGTCTCCCCTCAGCCTGAAACCCTGGATAACGTGTCGGTCACCTCAGCCTGAAACCCTGGATAACGTGTCCGTCACCTCAGCCTGAAACCCTGGATAACGTGTCCGTCACCTCAGCCTGAAACTCTGAATAACGTGTCCATCACCTCAGCCTGAAACCCTGGATAACGTGTCCGTCACCTCAGCCTGAAACCCTGGATAACGTGTCCGTCACCTCAGCCTGAAACTGTCACGGTTCCCGGATCCCACCACGCAGCCCTTAAAGCCCAACACTCCACAGAGCCAAAAAGCTACCAACAGAGTAGCCGTAGAACAATCCCTAACTGTCTGGTCCTTAAAAATTGGCCAGGTATAAGTATTCTAGCTAGACAGAAAGGGTTAATCAAAGACAATGTCGTAATACAAAACCAGGTCAGCAACACGGGGTTAGTCAGACGAGCCAGAATCAGGAATACAGAGAATAGAATAGTCAAATGGAATAGCTGGGTCGATATCAGTGCAGTAGCGTAGTACAAGGAAAATAGTCTAGGGCAACGGAAGGCAGAATGGTCAGAAAACAAGCAGAGGTCAATAACAGGTTAAATCACAAGAGAATACAGGTACAAGGAGCTCAGGTATGGATAACCACGATCTGGCACTGCTGAGAAGGAACTGTGGGTTTTTAGAGACCTTCACCAGACCGTGCCCCCATCTCAAGCCGCACCTCATGCAGCCACCTCCCTGCCTGTCTCTATTTAAACCGGGTGTTGGTCAGCGAGCAGCATCAGACATGCTGCCTTCAAGCACACTGGAGAGGCTGGAAGCCCCCAACATTACAGTACCCCCCTCTCCACGGGAGGCCACCGGACGACCAACAGGACAAGTGGCAGGACGACCACCGGGGCGAGTGGCAGGACTACCACCAGGGCGAGTGGCAGGACGACCACCAGGGCGAGTGGCAGGACGACCACCAGGGCGATCGGGGTGCGAGGCATGGAACGCCCTGTCCAACCTAGAGGCAGACATGTTGGAAGCCGGAATCCAGGACCGGACCATAACCCACCCAATCGACCAAGTACTGCAGAACACCTCTGAACAGCCTAGAATCCAGAACTTTCCTAACCTCATACTCTGTCTCCCCATCACCCTGAACAGGTGGAGGAGGAGGAACGACCCGCGTGTACCTGTTACACAATAAAGGCTTCAGTAGGGAGGTGTGGAAGACGTTGTGCAAGCGAAGATGTTTAGGAAGGGCAAGAGCATAAGCCACAGGGTTAACGTGGCGAATGATCTTGTATGGACCTATAAACCGAGGTGCCATTTTCATAGAAGGCACCCGCAACTTCACATTCCTGGTGGACAACCATACTCTATCCCCCACGTTGTAGGAAGGAGCTTGGAACCTATGCCTGTCAGCCTTGCGTTTCTGGACAGCAACATTGCGCTCCATGTTTTCACGAATCTGTCTCCAAATCTCTTGTAGTTGTGTGAGATGTTCATCGAGAGCCGGGATGGCCTGTTCAGCAAACTGAAGCGTTAGAGCCGGAGGAAAAAAAACATAGATGGCAGAAAACGAGACCACTGGCCACTCTCCTTTAACGGCGTTATTACGTGCATACTCAGCCCAGGGCAACAACTCCGACCAATTGTCTTGTTGTTGTGTGGTAAAGCAACGTATGTACTGCTCGAGACCCTGATTTGCCCTCTCTGCTGCCCCATTGGTTTGTGGATGGTATGCTGAAGGGAAGGCCAATCGCACCCCCATCTCCGCACAGAAATCCCTCCAGAAACGAGAGACGAACCGAGCTCCTCTGTCAGAGACTATTTCAGACGGAACCCCATGTATTCGTACAATCTCTCTAGCAAAGACGACCGCCAGTTCTTTGGCTGTAGGAAGCTTAGGTAAAGGAACAAAATGAGCCATTTTGGAGAAGCGGTCTACAACTGTCAGAACCACAGTATGACCCTTGGACTTCGGCAAGTCCACAATAAAATCCATGGATAGATGAGACCAAGGCCTCTTAGGCGTAGGTAAAGGCTGCAATAGACCGACAGGCAAGGTTTTACTGGTTTTGCTTCTTGCACAGACTTGACAAGCCAAAATAAACAGACGTACGTCCTGTCGCATGGTGGGCCACCAGAACTGTCTGGAGATACTGGTAAGAGTCTTAGTAATACCAGGATGACCTGCCGGTTTTGAATCATGAAACATTATGAGTAATTCTTGTCTTTCCTTTTCAGGCACAAACAACATATCTGGAGGCTTGTTAGGTGGAGCTCCCATTTGAGCTGCTTGGAGGCGTTCCAGGAAAGGCGAGGAAACTGACAAGATCGTGGAAGCCACAATAAGTTCAGGAGGAACTATAGAATTGTGGTCTTGTGTATTTGATTCATACGGGTCATATTGACGAGATAAGGCATCAGCCTTTACATTGCGGTCACCTGGTCTGTAAGTCAACACAAAATTAAACCGAGACAGTAGTAATGACCACCTGGCCTGTCTCGAGTTCAAATGTTTAGCATCCCCGATGTACGTAAGGTTCTTATGATCAGTGATTATCAACAAAGGGTCAAGAGTACCCTCCAACAAAGGTCTCCACACTGACAGGGCAGACACAATAGCAAGCAATTCTCTGTTACCGATATCATAATTGCGTTCTGCTGGTGATAATTTTCTTGAAAAGAACCCACAAGGATGTAGAGGCTTCCCTGGAGACTCTCTTTGAGATAGGACAGCCCCAATGCCTATCTCGGAAGCATCAACCTCAAGGACAAATGAAATTCTGGGATCAGGATGCCGTAACACGGGAGTGGAAGTGAAAGCCTGCTTAAGAGCTTCGAATGCCTGTTTGGATTGTGAAGACCAGACCTGATTCTTCAGACCTTTACGTGTCATATTAATGATAGGAGAGGCTACAGTGGAATAATTCTTGATAAATCTCCTATAATAGTTGGAAAACCCCAGAAACCTCTGTATGGCTTTGAGACCTTGAGGGAGAGGCCATTCTGAGATGGCCGTGAGTTTGGAAGGATCCATCTCAAAACCTTCTGGAGTGATAATGTACCCAAGAAATTTTACAGTAGTAATGTCGAATAAACACTTCTCCAGTTTGCAATAAAGACCGTTGTCTAGTAATTTTGCTAATACCTGTCTGACATGTTCATGGTGGGTTTTCAGATCGGGAGAGTAAATCAGTATATCGTCTAGGTATACTATAACAAAGGATTGCAAAAAATCTCTGAGCACATCATTAATGAAATCTTGGAATACAGCTGGAGCATTACAAAGACCGAACGGCATGACCAGATATTCATAATGCCCACTCCTGGTGTTAAATGCTGTTTTCCACGCATGCCCTTCTTTTATACGTATCAGGTTGTAAGCCCCTCTTAAATCGAGTTTTGTGTATACTGCTGATGCCCTTAACCTGTCGAACAGTTCTGATATAAGAGGGATAGGGTACACGTTCTTGATGGTGATCTTGTTAAGCCCCCTATAAAATCGATACACGGGCGTAAATCTCCTTTTTTAGACACAAAAAAGAACCCAGTCCCTACTGGAGAAGAGGAACGTCTGATAAAACCTCTCTCCAAATTCTCTTTTATGTACTCCTTCATGATTTGGTTCTCTTTTATGGATAAAGGATATACTTTGCCTCGAGGAGGCATGGTACCTGGATGAATATCTATGGCGCAATCATACGGTCTATGTGGAGGTAGTTTCTCTGCCTCTCTTTTATCAAATACAGCTCTGAGGTCGGCATACTGGTCAGGAACCTCTGTAGACAATGGGGGAGCTGTAGGTGTGTTCAGGGCACCAATATGTTGAATGGGTATTAAACAAGTCCCAAAACAAGTAGGACTCCAAGATAGTATCTCTCCCTTAGCCCAATCAATAACAGGATTATGTTCCACCAACCAAGGGAAACCAAGCACAACAGGATTGGAAGGTGAACGGATAACCTGAAATATGATCTCTTCTTTATGTAAGAGACCAGTGGTAAGAACCACTGTAAGCATATCGTGAGTTATCCTAGGGCAGGATAACGGCCTACCGTCTATGGCTTCGACGGCTAAGGGTGTCCCTCTTACAACCAGAGGGAGAGAAATGAAAGAAGCGTATTCAACATCGATAAAATTACCAGCAGCCCCAGAATCAACAAAAGCGGTAGTATGCGTGGTCTTGGTCACCCAAGCCACAGATACTGGTAAGAAAAGTTTAGTGTCTTTGACAGGATACATGCACGTCACACCCAAGGCCTGTCTCCTCAGCTGCCTTAGGTGCGGTAGTTTTCCGACTTATCATGCATTCTAGGGCGAGTGGGACATTGAAGTCGTAAATGTCCTTTCAAACCACAATACAGGCACAATCCCTCACGAAGACGCCTTGTTCGCTCTTCCTCTGTAAGCCTAGTATGGCTTAGTTGCATAGGCTCAGAGGGAGGGGATAACTCTCTGGGGGGTGCCTGAAAGACAGGAGCCAACCTTGGTAACGGTCTCTTAGGTTTCCTTTTTTTTTTTTTTTTTGCATGAAAGGTTTTTATTTTCAAAAAGGACAAAAAACAATATACAAAACATAAGAGGGAAAGCTTGACATAAAATATAAGAAACAAAAAACAAGGAAAAGGTGTCACAACTGAAGCAATCACTCTACATAACCATACATTAATATGAATTTCTCCGAGAGCCATGCAGAGTGCTTGTAATTGCAATAGAGAGTAACTCCCATGCAGTCAACAGCCGTGTCCCACCCCACCCATGAAGAAAAAAGGGGGGGGGAGCCGTAACAAATACGTCCCCTGCGCCCCACAGTATTGGGGTATCTCTCCTAGACTCATAAGGACCAGAAAACTTGTGGGTAGGGGCGAGGTTAACGCATAATTAGGGGGAGCAAATAAATCGAACGACTAACAAAGACTAACTCCAAATAACAAGAAACCGGAACAGACACACATAGACATATAGACAATAAAAGAAAAAAGTAAGTGGGAAAGACCCATTAAAGATAAAAGTGAATGGGGAGGCATTGAGAAAAGTAACCAAAGATACCAAGAAACGGAGAAACGAAGCGAAGATCAGAAAGAGGGAAGCAGAAGGAAAGTAAGCAGAGAGAGAGGGGAGAAGGGCCAGAAGAGAGGTAGACAAAGGACAGCGTACCAAGGCCCAGTCTACCATCCATCAGGGATAGGCCAAAATACTTCCCACTCCGAAAAGGGAAGTCAAGAACACCCAGCTGAGAAGCCCATCTATCTGTGCGTAGGAGTAGCCTACCCAGGGTCGTGGGCCTCCTGAAGCCACTCCGTGCATTTAGAGGAAGATACAAACTCCGACCAATAATACCAGGTACGGCGGAAAATCTCGTCCCATCTGTCTGTAGGATGCAGTAACTGCTCCTTCTCTTAGGTTTCTGTCTTGGAGTTCTTCTGTCCCTTATCTGATCATCCAGATCTATACAATAATCAATGAGTTCACTCAATACCTCAGGTAATTTACGAGGAGCCAATTCATGCATCAATGACTCTGATAACCCCTCCATAAAAGCCAGAACCAGAGCCTCATCAGTCCAGTTCATGTCAGAAACCAACGTTTTAAATTCTATGGCATAATCAGACACAGTCCTGTTCCCTTGACGTATGCGGAACAAGGATTTGCCAGCTACCCTGGCCTTTCTGGTAGGATTAAACGTACGTCTTAACTCGGCTATGAATTCTTTATAGTTCCGTACGATAGGCTTCTCTGCCTCCCATAAAGGATTCGCCCATGTCAACGCTCTGCCAGACAGATGGTTAATAATGAACCCCACTTTGGCTATGTCAGTGATAAACATGTTTAATTAAACTCTGTTTTTCATAATAACCTGTATCGGTGCCGCGGGTTGACTGGCGGCTCCATCAGGTTTACTCCGCGTCGGACAATCTCTCTCGCCCCCCCCCGGGCCCTCAAAACAGGCCAAGACATAGTGCGCTGACGTGTCTCCCCTCAGCCTGAAACCCTGGATAACGTGTCGGTCACCTCAGCCTGAAACCCTGGATAAAGTGTCCATCACCTCAGCCTGAAACCCTGGATAACGTGTCGGTCACCTCAGCCTGAAACCCTGAATAACGTGTCCGTCACCTCAGCCTGAAACCCTGGATAACGTGTCCGTCACCTCAGCCTGAAACTGTCACGGTTCCCGGATCCTACCACGTAGCCCTTAAAGCCCAACACTCCACAGAGCCAAAAAGCTACCAACAGAGTAGCGGTAGAACAATCCCTAACTGTCTGGTCCTTAAAAATTGGCCAGGTATAAGTATACTAGCTAGACAGAAAGGGTTAATCAAAGACAATGTCGCAATACAAAACCAGGTCAGCAACACGGGGTTAGTCAGACGAGCCAGAGTCAGGAATACAGAGAATAGAATAGTCAAAGGGAATAGCCGGGTCGATATCAGTGCAGTAGCGTAGTACAAGGAAAATAGTCTAGGGCAACGGAAGGCAGAATAGTCAGAAAACAAGCAGAGGTCAAGAACTGATAAATCACGAGAGAATACAGGTACAGGGAGCTCAGGTATGGATAACCACGATCTGGCACTGCTGAGAAGGAACTGTGGGTTTTTAAAGACCTTCAGCAGACCGCGCCCCCCTCTCAAGCCGCGCCTCATGCAGCCACCTCCCTGCCTGTCTCTATTTAAACCGGGTGTTGGTCAGCGAGCAGCATCAGACATGCTGCCTTCAAGCACACTGGAGAAGCTGGAAGCCCCCAACGTTACAGAAACCCTGAATAACGTGTCCGTCACCTCAGCCTGAAACCTTGGATAACGTGTCTGCCACCTCAGCATGAAACCCTGGTTGACGTGTCCGTCACCTCAGCCTGAAACCCTGGATAACGTGTCCGTCACCTCAACCTGAAACCCTGGAGAACGTGTCCGTCGCCTCAACCTGAAACCCTGGAGAACGTGTCCGTCGCCTCAACCTGAAACCCTGGATAACGTGTCCGTCGCCTCAGCCCGAAACCCTGGATAACGTGTCCGTCACCTCAACCTGAAACCCTGGATAATGTGTCCGTCGCCTCAGCATGAAACCCTGGATAACGTGTACGTCACCTCAGCCCGAAATCCTGGATAACGTGTCCGTCGCCTCAGCATGAAACCCTGGAGAACGTGTCCGTCGCCTCAACCTGAAACCCTGGATAAATTGTCCGTCACCTCAGCCTGAAACCCCGGATGACAGGGAATATTCTGACCCCCCCCTCTGTGACGGGGAAGATTCTGAACCCCCTCCGTGACAAGGAAGATTTTGACCCCCCTCCCCGTACAGGGAAGATTCTGCCCCCCTCCGTGGCAAAGAAGATTCTGCCCCCCCTCCGTGGCAAAGAAGATTCTGCCCCCCCCTCCGTGGCAAAGAAGATTCTGCCCCCCCTCCTTGACAAGGAAGATTCTGCCCCCCTCCCGGGAAAGATTCTGACCCCCCCCCCCATGACAGGGAAGATTCTGTCCCCCCCGTTCCTGGAAAGATTCTGACTCCAATCCCTGCTCCCAGAAAAGTCGTCCCCCCCCACACAAAATACATACAGCCGGGGTCTCAGACTACCTGAGGGCCACTGGACACGTTTTCTTATCCAAGGGGGTGCCGCCTGCAAAATGTCAAACTCGTTTAAATTTTTTTTTTATTAAACCATTTATTTATTTTTCTGAACATCTTTTTGTATTTTTATTTTGTTCTGTTTATTATTTTACTGGTAAAGCCTAAAGAAGAAAAGCGGAGTCACAGGGCTTTTCTCTTCTTCAGTCCAGTCTCCCTGTGACGTCTATAATCACTTCTCAAAAAATAGGCCCCGGCATTTTGGACTAAACACCCCACTTTTTTATACTACACACTGCACGTTACTGTGATTTTTATTGCTGTGGAGCTCTGTGATACAGTAATGTGCGGTGTGTATGAGCGTATCACAGAATCCACAGCAATAAAACTCACAGTAATGTGCGGTGTGTATGAGCGTGAGTTTTATTGCTGTGGAGCTCTGGGATATGCTCATACACACCGCACATTACTGTGTTTTATTGCTGTGGAGCTCTGTGATACGCTCATATACACCGCACATTACTGTGAGTTTTACTGCTGTGGAGCTCTGTGATACGCTCATACACACCGCACATTACTGTAAGCTTTATTGCTGTGGAGGTTTTTTTTATTGTTTTTTTTGGGGGGGTGGAAAGTAATTTAAACTTTTTTTACTATTATTTCTTTGAGGGGCAAATAACTTAAGTCGGGGCAGGGGACAAACCACTGTTTTCGGGGGGGCAGCTGAACCAGGAGTCACCTTACCTGACAGGTGCACCGCTGGTCAGCTTCATCTTATCCCTCTCAGAGTGCCACTGCCAAGCAAGCCCTGGGGACTCTTTGTCCTCTATCAGGCTACAGGAAAGGTTCCTCAGTTCTTGAGATGATCTAACAGTCTTGTAATCCAGCTGGATTAGTACCTCTCAACAGGTATTCTGGATGAACTCTACAATGTCGTGTAGCGCTGCTTTGAAAAGACTGTGTTCTGCTGCATTTACTTATTGGCCACCAGAGGGAGACAGCGCATTGTAAAGTATACTGGATACAATGGGACTACGTTTTCCATCATGCTTTGCGGTGGATACAGGAAGTGAGTGGGAGAGAGCGAAGGACATCTGCAGCCTTGTACGAAGGAGAGCCAGTGTGAGCCGAGCGGTGAACAGAGTAAGACGCACGTGAGACTGTGGGCAATTGTTACCAGGCCGGAGAGCAGGCGCTGCCTTGCCGACGCTGGGTATCGATACAGTGACTTGCCAGAGACCTAGTAATCCACCGCTGAGAGGTTTTGCACAGACACAGAGTTCCAGATTGGACCCCGAGTAAGGAGACCGCGATGATCCACTGGGAGTGCAGGCGGTAGGCCGTAGATCTTGTTGTAGAAGACGGACAAGCAAGAGAAGCGGATCCGGTGGCACAGGGTCCCAGTATAATCCCGCGGAGAGACGTCCTTGATCGGGCAGCGGAACAGATTGTCTGGCGGATGGGTGAGAGGCCTTCCAGGCCACGGTCAAAGTTTAACGAAGCACGCTGCTGTATTGCTTAAATCTACAGGGCCCCAATGTGACTAGTGGAAGATTTATTAAATCCATTCACTGGCCAGTCGAATATAGTACCCGGGTACCTGAGTTCACACACACACACACACTTTTTTGGGACATAACCTGCACAGGACCAACACTCCAGAGACGAAGGGGTTAAACTTTTCTTTTACCGCTGCGCGTCTCTCGCATTACGAAATCCTGTTTTCTATATACCGTGCTTACATTATATATGCCGCTTTATTGAGACCAGTAAAGTATATAATTTATAAAATCCACAACAGTGCTGGTGTATATTTATTCCCTAGTGCGGAGAGACTAACCCGAGGTTAAATTCAGTGGCTCCTCCGGGAGTGAGCGCTACAGTCGTTATGGCAACGTCAGCCTCCAGCCCCCTGCTGTGGCCACAGAGTTTCTGACCGTGCCATACTTGTGTTTGGTCGAGGACTTGTCCGCCTCGTGTTGTTCTGAATCCACCTCTCTACGTTGGAATCCAGTGGAACACCCACAAAGTCGTAGATCTCCTCCATCTTCTTCATGGGGTTTCATGCCAGGTCCTCGTACCGGGGGAGCATATACCTTCCTTTTAACCAGGATGGGCGACCAAACCCTCGAGAGATGGAGTTTAAGAAGTCCTCACAGACTGTCGTCAGTTGGGTGGTGTCTAGATTGAATGGTCGGTCAGTAGCACCACCATATCCTCCACAGCCTGTAGGTGTCTCGAAACGTCTCACTACATGAAGCCAAGATGCCTCTGACGTCCCTCACTACCTGGATAACCTTCATGTTAAGCCTGGGATCTTCCCCTAAAGCTTGAAGGTCGTTGACCTCAGGCACGCGGACTGTTTTGATAGCCACATGTCTGTGATCCTTGCATGGCGCGCACTATGATATTATCAGCAGGAGCCGCCCCCCTCGATTATGTCACAGGGTGCGCTGCGTGACGTTTGCCACCAGCGCAAAGTGCGGCAGACATCACGCAGCGTACCCTGTGACATAAATCAGCGGTGGACGAGCAGACGGCCGGCTCCCGCTGATGTAAGTCCCCGCCAGGCCTGGGCTGCAGCCTAGGAAACGCCGGCCGGTACTTTCAGACCCCTGCTTTATGGGCATTATCCTCAGTGATACGGCTGTTGCCGCTGCGGACACACACACAGCGCCGGCTCAGAGTTCTGATCTTCCTTTCATGTTCTGTTTTCTTCTTTTCTTGTGCCTCGTCAGCCGAGATGAGCTTCGGCGGGTCTTCAGTTCCTGCTACACATTCGTCTATTTCTTCGTTTGACGGTTTCTGCCGGCTGCGGTTGGACGGCTGGTCCGTTGTTTGGGGGATGTTTTACATTTCTTGGACTATGTTCGGTTCAGGACAAAGAAAGAGGAGTTAACCTGCCACCTCCCTATGCTGCACCGGCGACACCGGATTGGTGGATTGGATTTATAGGGAGGGGCTTTGGGTCATACGTGTTTTTTCTGGTTTTATTAAACCCTTTTTTATAACTTATTAACTTGCTGTGAGGATAAAAAGTAAAGTAAGTTAAAGCAAATATTTGCCTCCGAGACATTATTAAAATCCTGACTTTCTTTTACTACGCCAGGAAAATCTTGGAATTATCTTGGCAAACTGAATCTCCCACCTTTGGCATCAAAGCATTGGGACAGCCAGAACTTTCCGAACACGACGTCCATCCTCTCGCCGTGCCGGCAGACAAACAGGCAGCGCTTGGAAGACGTGGGACGGCTGGGGATCCGCAGCGGCTGCTCAGAAGGAGAAAAGCCAAATAACAATCTAGTGTAACGATATTCCTGCGAGACAAACCCCGAGCGCGGGAAAAGAAACCTACATAAATCCATTCAAACCCCAAGCCTCAGAAACCGCAAACCTGGAGAGCAACGCGCTGCGTCCAGCACCGCAAACCCACCTGAACCGGTTGACATATAATGGTGAGAGACGCTGTGTCGCTAAGGAAGTGATCCTCCTGATGCCTCCTCTCCAGCACGCTCTCACCAAGCGACGGCGCGGCTGACGGCAGAGAATTCAGGAGGGAGTAAGATCTGAGAGAAAGAAAACCCAGATTACAGGAGCCCTGCGCAAACCCGGGACACCGGGCGCAGGACACGGAGCCCCAACATTGCTGTGCATAAGGGCACGGGGAGGGCGTGCTATAGCGGGTGCAGGGACTGTGCGCTACAGGAGGCGTGGGGAGGGCATGCTATAAGAGGCACGTGTTAATGGGGAGTGCGTGTTATAGGGGGGCGCATATAGTGGGAGGCGTGTTATAGGGGGTGCATGTTATAAGGGGTGCATATAGTGGAGGCGTGTTATGAGGGGTACGTGTTATTGGGGGGTGCATATAGTGGGAGGCGTGTTATAGGGGGTGCATGTTATAAGGGGGTGCATATAGTGGGGGTGTGTTATGAGGGGCACGTGTTATTGGGGGGTGCATATAGTGGGAGGCGTGTTATAGGGGGTGCATGTTATAAGGGGGTGCATATAGTGGGGGTGTGTTATGAGGGGCACGTGTTATTGGGGGGTGCATATAGTGGGAGGCGTGTTATAGGGGGTGCATGTTATAAGGGGTGCATATAGTGGGGGTGTGTTATGAGGGGCACGTGTTATTGGGGGGTGCATATAGTGGGAGGCGTGTTATAGGGGGTGCATGTTATAAGGGGGTGCATATAGTGGGGGTGTGTTATGAGGGGCACGTGTTATTGGGGGTGCGCCCATACCAGTACATGTAGATCCCCGCTCACCCATGAAATATCCATGTGCCACACTCGTCGGCCTTTGAGATGTAGTTCTCCGGTAAGAGGCCGGTGCAGCCGGTGTTGAGGGATGTGCCGTGGATCCAGCCCTCGCTGGTGTTACTTTGCTCGGCTGGAGACATGAAGATATAGTCCCCGGGGACCAGCTCCAGCTCGTCGTCATTTTGAGGTAAATATGGGTATAAAACCTGCAGCGTCTGCAGAAACACAAGCGCCAAATACCATTAAACCCGAGACATGGGACCGAGTCGCAGCGCACGCTCCTTCTCCTCCCTGCAGGGCCATGATGGGGGGGGGGGGGGGTCTGACAGTCAACAGGTCCTCCATGTGTTCCTGGACATGTTATTTCATGCAGAGGGAAGGAGCTGCCCTGTAACATGTATGATTCATATGCTGGAAGAGGGAAATCACTTAGACATGGCGTGTCACCTGGGATTCCACGGGGCTCAATACAGAGGCCTCCAGGGGGCTCACGTGATACAGAGGCCTCCACGGGACTCACGTGATACAGAGGCCTCCAGGGGGCTCACGTGATACAGAGGCCTCCACGGGACTCACGTGATACAGAGGCCTCCAGGGGGCTCACGTGATACAGAGGCCTCCACGGGACTCACGTGATACAGAGGCCTCCAGGGGGCTCACGTAATACAGAGGCCTCCACGGGGCTCACGCAATACAGAGGCCTCCACGGGGCTCACGTAATACAGAGGCCTCCACGGGGCTCACGTAATACAGAGGCCTCCACGGGGCTCACGTAATACAGAGGCCTCCACGGAGGCACACGTAATACAGAGGCCTCCACGGGGCTCACATAATACAGAGGCCTCCAGGAGGCTCACGTAATACAGAGGCCTCCACGGGGCTCACGTAATACAGAGGCTCCACGGGGCTCACGTAATACAGAGGCCTCCACGGGGCTCACGTAATACAGAGGCCTCCACGGGGCTCACATAATACAGAGGCCTCCAGGAGGCTCACGTAATACAGAGGCCTCCACGGGGCTCACGTAATACAGAGGCCTCCACGGGGCTCACGTGATACAGAGGCCTCCACGGGGCTCACGTGATACAGAGGCCTCCACGGGGCTCACGTGATACAAAGGTGCTTCGTGCATAGAGTTTGTGTCTGTTTTAGGAGGAAGTTGGGGTTTCTGGTTTTGGGGTGAAATGTCCTGGATTAGGGTTACCTCGTGGTTGATGAAGCGGATGTCGCGGGAGAAGACGGTGGCCACCCAGTCACACCCCAGCGTCAGGTCGATGCCCTGGGCTAGTTTCTCCAGCGTCGCTAGGTGCGCGGCTTGGAAGTGATACGCCAGCGTGACGTGCAGCTGCTTCTTGTGTGGCTCCACTTGCACGTCTGGAGAGAACGAGACGTCAGACACACGGCGCGTCCGACAGACAGACATCTCAGATATAGAAACACAATGTATCTGCATCACACTAACAGGAACACGACTATAGAGACGGACTGATAGAAAGAGAAGGACAGAGGACAGACATGCAGCCAGACAGACAGCGCTGGATAGACATACGAGACAGCGACAAGGATACACAGAGATGGACAGAGACAGAACGACAGACACAGTGATGTACAAACACACACACACAGTGATGCACAGACACACACACAGTGACGTACAGACAGACAGTGATGTATAGCATTGTCAGTAAGGCGTGTTCCCCGTGTGTGTGTGTGTGTGTGTGTGTGTGTTCAGTTCTATCCTTTATAAATGTTACCGGGACGGGGCTCGGGTTCGCGGTATCGGCCCCCGCCGCTCCCTGATTATCGGGATGAGGAGAGGAAAGTCATGTGACGGCCTCAGGCGGAGATAAACGAAATCAGACGCTATGATTCGGCGTCACCTGACAGCGCCGGCGGCCGACCTACATAACAAGCGGCCCAGACAAAATGCAGACGACTAACACCGTACCCAGCTGCCACAGTGCATCCATTACCATGTACACACCGAGCCGCCCCTGCAAAGCATAACACAGGCAGAGCGGGGACACGGCCTGCAGGGACACACACGCACACTAACCCGGGAAAAAATCCCCGAAGAAAAAACAAAAACCACTGCTTTCAATTTATACTGAATAAAGCGTCGCCGCGTTATCACGCACCGAGGACCTCAACGCTGCAACGGATTCCTCATGATATATATACACATTATATAGAGCCCGCTATTATATAGGACCAGTTATTATATAGGACCAGTTATTATATAGAGCCCGCTATTATATAGGACCAGTTATTATATAGAGCCCGCTATTATATAGGACCAGTTATTTTATAGAGCCCGCTATAATATAGGACCAGTTATTATGCAGGACCAGTTATTATATAGAGCCTGCTATTCTATAGGACCAGTTATTATATACAGCCCGCTTATTATATAGGACCAGTTATTATACAGGACCAGTTATTATACAGGACCAGTTATTATATAGAGCCCGCTATTATATAGGACCAGTTATTATACAGGACCAGTTATTATATAGAGCCCGCTATTATATAGGACCAGCTATTATATACTGCCCGCTTATTATATAGGACCAGCTATTATATACAGCCCGCTTATTATATAGGACCAGTTATTATACAGGACCAGTTATTATATAGAGCCCGCTATTATATAGGACCAGTTATTATAAGAAGCCCGCTATTATATAGGACCAGTTATTATATAGAGCCCGCTATTATATAGGACCAGTTATTATATAGAGCACGCTATTATATAGGACCAGTTATTATATACAGCCCGCTTATTATATAGGACCAGTTATTATATAGAGCACGCTATTATATAGGACCAGTTATTATATACAGCCCGCTTATTATATAGGACCAGTTATTATATAGAGCCCGCTATTATATAGGACCAGTTATTATATACAGCCCGCTTATTATATAGGACCAGTTATTATATAGAGCCCGCTATTATATAGAGCCCGCTATTATATGGGCCAGTTATTATATAGGATAGGCTATTATATAGGACCAGTTATTATATAGGACCGGCTATTATATAGAGTCAGTTATTATATAGGACCAGCTTTTATATACAGGCAATATTATATAGGGACAGCTTTTATATAGGACCAGCTATTATATAGTAATGGATTTTATTAGGTATTATATAGGACCAGCCATTATATAGAGCCAGCTATTGTATAGGGCCATCTATTATATAGGACCCGCTATTATATAGGGCCATCTATTATATAGGATCAGTTATAATGTAGTGTACAATGGTTCACTTAAATGGTGAAATGTCGGCGCTGCTATTTTTCTTAGATCTATCTTAAATATGTGGCAATGGTATAAATCGTACAGTATATAGGTGCAGCTCACCCCCAGGTGTATCCTTCACCCAAAAACTTATATATAAAAATAAATAGTTATTATATAGGACCAGCTTTTAAATACGGGTAATATTATATAGGAACAGCTTTAATATAGGACCGGCTATTCTATAGTAACATATTTTATATAGAGCCAGCTATTATATACCGCTAGTTATTATATAGGATTGGATATTATATAGGACCAGCTATTATATAGGACCCATTATTATAGAGCCAGTTATTATATAGAACCTGCTATTCTATAGGGTCGGTTATTATATAGGGCCCGCTATTATATAGGACCAGTTATTTAGAGCCAGTTATTATATAGGGCCCGCTATTATATAGGACCAACTTTTATATATAGCCAATATTATATAGGGACAGTTTTTCTAAAGAACCAGCTATTATATAGGGCCCATTAATATATATGGCAAGTTATTATATATGACCCCTTGTTATAAAAGGTATATTATAAAATAAAGGATATGGTATAGAGAATCAGATATTATGTAGGATGCATTATTATACAGAATCTGTTATTATACAGGATCAATTAATACAGTATATAGGTCAGTTATTACATAGGTTCAGTTTGCACAGAGGATTAGTTACTATAGTGTCAGTTATAGAGAATCTGTTATATGGAGTCTGTTATTACACAGGGTCACGTATTGCATAGGGCCAGTTATTATACGGAGACTGTTATTACACAGGGTCAGTTAGTATAGGTACAATGAAATCTGCTTTAACCCCTTGACTTGAGACTGACCCCTGCTTAGAAGTGACACATCATGCACCCCATAATCACTGAGCGATCCCTGATGTCAGCTGACTATGTGACTCATTTAACCCCGGCACTGCCAGTCTGCCTCTCTGACTGTTCTCGGTCAATGTGGTAAAAGCAGCGTTCGGTGGCTTTGTGTCCCAGAGGGATGAGTTAGTGAGCCGTGTGACCATGAAAGAGTTAAGGGGTTATTCAAAGAGAGCCCAATTGTTTCCCCGTACGGTGACATTTTGTGGCCATCCGGCTATTCAGAGAGCAGGCAGTTTGCCAAATATTTGTGAATTGCCAGTGAAATACGGTGCCAGTTCGGTTGCAGTGAAATACGGTGCCTGTTCGACGGCAGTGAAATACGGGGTCTGTTCGTCGGCAGTGAAATACGGTGTCTGTTCGGCGGCAGTGAAATACGGTGTCTGTTCGGCGGCAGTGAAATACGGTGTCTGTTCGGCGGCAGTGAAATACGATGCCTGTTCGGCGGCAGTGAAATACGGTGCCTGTTCGACGGCAGTGAAATACGGTGCCTGTTCGACGGCAGTGAAATACGGTGCCTGTTCGACGGCAGTGAAATACGGTGCCTGTTCGACGGCAGTGAAATACGGTGCCTGTTCGACGGCAGTGAAATACGGTGCCTGTTCGACGGCAGTGAAATACGGTGCCTGTTCGGCGGCAGTGAAATACGGTGCCTGTTCGACGGCAGTGAAATACGGTGCCTGTTCGACGGCAGTGAAATACGGTGCCTGTTCGACGGCAGTGAAATACGGTGCCTGTTCGATGGCAGTGAAATACGGTGCCTGTTCGGCGGCAGTGAAATACGGTGCCTGTTCGGCGGCAGTGAAATACGGTGCCTGTTCGACGGCAGTGAAATATGGTACCTGTTCGGCGGCAGTGTAATGCGGTGCCTGTTCGGCGGCAGTGAAATATGGTGCCTGTTCGGCGGCAGTGTAATGCGGTGCCTGTTCGGCGGCAGTGTAATGCGGTGCCTGTTCAGCGGCAGTGAAATCCCCCATAGAGAAGCAATGGTTAATCTATTCACATTGAACAGCAGAGAAATGTCAGTGAAATGCCCTGATGTTCAGTGGTTTAATTCGGCAGGTTTATTCAGGCGAATCCCATAGGTTTCAATGTTAAAAATATTCCTGTTTTAATTCAATATCTAATAAACCATTTATTATTTTAATCTGCAGCAAAAAGTCGCTTTATTTTTTTAAAAAAAAAATTGGCATTTTGTGGCATTTTTTTTCCCACAAAATTGTTTTATTCTGACTCTTTATTAGAAGTTGTTGTTTTTTCATTTTTCTGTAACAGACCTTTTTATTAATATTCATAGGATCTGTATATATTCTTTCCAGACATTATTTTTCATTAACACCTTTTACAAGTTGTGAGTTGTTTTTTTTTACCCCTGTTCAGCGACTGGTCGGCTGTGTTTGGCGGGTTTGCGGCTGCTTTCGGTTTGGTAGGTTTGTGGCCGTGTTCGGTGGGTTTGCGGCTGCTTTCGGTTTGGTAGGTTTGTGGCCGTGTTCGGTGGGTTTGCGGCTGCTTTCGGTTTGGTAGGTTTGTGGCCGTGTTCGGTGGGTTTGCGGCTGCGTTCGGGTCGGTGGGTTTGCGGCTGCGTTCGGTGGGTTTTTTGGTGATGTTCGCTGCACTTCAGGGACCCTGCGTTGAATGCTGAATTCACTGCAGGGTCGGCGATTTGAGCTCGCTGAAGTGCGCCGAATGAAAGAGCCCTGAAAGTTTGGTGCTCCTTGACTGACCCCTTTAACGTTCAAACTAATGCCCCATCACCGTGAACGCGCGCCCTGAGCCGAGGATTTCACAAATCACTCCCTTCACGCACCGGTTTTTAGCTGCGCTTCTGCGGCAAAGTCTGAGGCAAACTTCTTTAAAACCTCGGCGCAGTCGTCGGACACGAAGAGACCGATGAAGTTGGAGGAGGTATAGAGCTCCAGGGGCAGCGGGTTCGGGAACGTCAACTTCCAACGGGAAACGATCGCCTGCAGAGCTTCACAGAGCGCGTCCACCTTACTGTCCTCGCACTGCGGCAAAAGCAAGAGGTTAAAATTCATGCCAAGGCAAGGAAAGCCGTGCACCGGCACCACCATGCCAGCCACATGCTGCATGCACCATGATAGCCACGTACCGGCACCACAACACACACCAGCACCACCACCATGGCAGTCACATACTGGTACCACAACGTCACACACCGGCACCACCATTACAGTCACACACGCACCATGGCAGTCACACACACCACATGGCGCAGCGGGTCAGTGTGACACCCGGGGGTCTCCCGGTGACGTACCATGAAAAACTGGCAGAGGGTGATGTGCGGGAAGATATTGTGCGCCTTGTTTTTGCCGCACAGCTGCTTGGATTGCTGCCAGTATTCGGAGAGTTTCTGCGCCAGGGGCCCCGTGGGACGGAGATACAGGACGTATTCACGAGGAAGAGGGTCGTCCAGAAAGGGGTCGTCTACGTGAGAAAACAACCTGGGGGAAAAAACCAAAATGAGCAAATATTCAAAAAAGCAGGGAAATGCCGGAGATCCTGAGAGGAAACGGCGGCTTTAACCGCAGAATGAAAAGCTTTTCTCTTCCATGTTTTGGTGAAGGAATAAACTTTCCTTCCCAACATTTCACAACTGGTGCAGGACTCCAGCATAAATCAATGCGCAGCTGCGGCCGGGCATGGAGGAGAGTTAACGCTCGCAGCGCCGGGAAGCTCACATGATGCTGGCAGAATGCCTGATGATTCCAGCCATTCCTGTGGATCAAAGCAGAATCTCATCCGGGAAAATTAAATAAATATAGCGGCAGCGGCTAATTCCCATCCTGATAACGTCATTTATCCAAAATCCTGGGAATGGAGCCCGATCCGAGTCCATGAGCAAAAAACCCTGCAATATGATGTAATACACAGGTCAGAGCGCCTCGCCGTCTGTCTGTCTCTGATCCGGGCGCCTCGCCGTCTGTCTCTGATCCGGGCGCCTCGCCGTCTGTCTGTCTCTGATCCGGGCGCCTCACCGTCTGTCTGTCTCTGATCCGGGCGCCTCACCGTCTGTCTGTCTCTGATCCGGGCGCCTCACCGTCTGTCTGTCTCTGATCCGGGCGCCTCACCGTCTGTCTGTCTCTGATCCGGGCGCCTCACCGTCTGTCTCTGATCCGGGCGCCTCACCGTCTGTCTGTCTCTGATCCGGGCGCCTCGCCGTCTGTCTGTCTCTGATCCGGGCGCCTCACCGTCTGTCTGTCTCTGATCCGGACGCCTCGCCGTCTGTCTGTCTCTGATCCGGGCGCCTCGCCGTCTGTCTGTCTCTGATCCGGGCGCCTCGCCGTCTGTCTGTTCCTGATCCAGGCACTACGCTGTCCATCTGTCCTTGATCCGGGCGCTACACTCTGTCTGTCCTTGATCCGGGCGCTGCGCCCTGACTGTCCCTGAGCTGGGCGCCTCGCCGTCTGTCTGTACCTGATCCGGGCGCTGCACCCTGTCTGTCTGTACCTTGATCCGGGCGCCTCGCCGTCTGTCTGTACCTGATCCAGGCGCCTCACGGTCTGTACCTGATCCGGGTGCTACGCTGTCTGTCTGTCCTTGATCTGGGCACTGCGCCCTGTCTGTCCCTGATCTGGGTGCGGGACAACCTGCAACAAGCCAGCGCGTTCTGGAAAAGCCGACCAGAAAGTCCCATTTCTCCGGGTACATTGTAATAAGATCCATTAATCACAAAGCGTCGAAACGTCACGGGATTCGCTCACAAGGGAAATACACAGAAGTTTGGACCTCGCAGGCTTCCTGAATCTGCGCCCGTTACAGACGACGCACAAAACAACGCTGGATCGGCTTCCGAATTAAAACACATTATTACATCAGCCTAAAATGCAAAGCCTGCACGTCACAAGCTCCCGGGGCAGATTCACTAAACTGCAAACCAGGACAAGACTTATTAAATTAAAAACATCAGTGGGTGGGAAAAAATATGGAGGGGTTAAGTTGCTTAAGGGTACTGACCAATCACACGCTGCCTGGACGCTCCGCCCTCCGGTTGACGCCAAAGCTTTCTGTCTGAAAGAGAAATAGTCACAGTCGGAGATGGGAGAAAAGACACAAAGGGTTAAAATCATGGAGAAGCGCACATTTTTATCACTGCGAGAGAGCACCAGGCTTCGAAAAATCCTCCATGTATATTTATTATGCACATTATATCTGTATGCTACGTGTGTTATATATTATATGTATTTATTACGCATATTATATCTGTATGCTATGTGTTATATATTATATGTATTTATTACGCACATTATATCTGTATGCTATGTATTTATTACGCACATTATATCTGTATGCTGTGTTATATATTATATGTATTTATTACGCACATTATATCTGTATACTATGTATTTATTACGCACATTATATCTGTATGCTGTGTTATATATTATATGTATTTATTACACACATTATATCTGTATGCTGTGTGTTATATATTATATGTATTTATTACGCACATTATATCTGTATACTATGTATTTATTACGCACATTATATCTGTATACTATGTATTTATTACGCACATTATATCTGTATGCTGTGTTATATATTATATGTATTTATTACACACATTATATCTGTATGCTGTGTGTGTTATATATTATATGTATTTATTACACACATTATATCTGTATGCTATGTGTGTTATATATTATGTGTATTTATTACGCCCATTATATCTGTATGCTATGTGTGTTATATATTATGTGTATTACGCACATTATATCTGTATGCTATGTGTGTTATATATTATATGTATTTATTACGCATATTATATCTGTATGCTGTGTTATATATGTATTTATTACACACATTATATCTGTATGCTGTGTGTTATATATTATATGTATTTATTACGCACATTATATCTGTAGGCTATGTGTGTTATATATTATATGTATTTATTACGCATATTATATCTGTATGCTATGTATTTATTACGCACATTATATCTGTATGCTATGTATTTATTACGCACATTATATCTGTATGCTATGTTATATATTATATGTATTTATTACACACATTATATCTGTATGCTGTGTGTTATATATTATATGTATTTATTACGCACATTATATCTGTATACTATGTATTTATTACGCACATTATATCTGTATGCTATGTGTTATATATTATATGTATTTATTACGCACATTATATCTGTATGCTGTGTGTTATATATTGTGTATTTATTACGCACATTATATCTGTATGCTATGTGTGTTATATATTATATGTATTTATTACGCATATTATATCTGTATGCTGTGTTATATATGTATTTATTACACACATTATATCGGTATGCTGTGTGTGTTATATATTATATGTATTTATTACACACATTATATCTGTATGCTATGTGTGTTATATATTATGTGTATTTATTACGCACATTATATCTGTATGCTATGTGTGTTATATATTATGTGTATTTATTACGCACATTATATCTGTATGCTATGTGTGTTATATATTATATGTATTTATTACGCACATTATATCTGTATGCTATGTATTTATTACGCACATTATATCTGTAGGCTATGTGTGTTATATATTATGTGTATTTATTACGCACATTATATCTGTATGCTATGTGTGTTATATGTGTATTTATTACGCACATTATATCTGTATGCTATGTGTGTTATATATTATGTATTTATTACGCACATTATATCTGTATGCTATGTATTTATTACGCACATTATATCTGTAGGCTATGTGTGTTATATATTATATGTATTTATTACGCACATTATATCTGTATGCTATGTGTGTTATATATTATGTGTATTTATTACGCACATTATATCTGTATGCTATGTGTGTTATATGTGTATTTATTACGCACATTATATCTGTATGCTATGTGTGTTATATATTATATGTATTTATTACGCACATTATATCTGTATGCGGTGTGATATATATTATATGTATTTATTACACACATTATATCTGTATGCTATGTATTTATTACGCACATTATATCTGTATGCTATGTGTTATATATTATATGTATTTATTACGCACATTATATCTGTATGCTATGTGTGTTATATATTATGTGTATTTATTACGCACATTATATCTGTATGCTATGTGTGTTATATATTATATGTATTTATTACGCATATTATATCTGTATGCTATGTATTTATTACGCACATTATATCTGTATGCTATGTGTGTTATATATTATATGTATTTATTACGCACATTATATCTGTATGCTATGTGTGTTATATATTATGTGTATTTATTACGCACATTATATCTGTATGCTATGTGTGTTATATATTATATGTATTTATTACGCATATTATATCTGTATGCTGTGTGTTATATATTATATGTATTTATTACGCACATTATATCTGTATGCTATGTGTGTTATATATTATATGTATTTATTACACATATTATATCTGTATGCTGTGTTACATATGTATTTATTACACACATTATATCTGTATGCTATGTGTGATATAATGTGCGTAATAAATACATATAATATATATCTGTATGCTATGTATTTATTACGCACATTATATCTGTATGCTATGTGTGTTAATGTATATGTATTTATTAAGCACATTATATCTGTATGCTATGTGTGATATATATTATATGTATTTATTACGCACATTATATCTGTTCTGTATGCTATGTATTTATTACGCACATTATATCTGTATGCTATGTGTGTTATATATTATGTGTATTTATTACGCACATTATAATATATAACACACATAGCATACAGATATAATGTGCGTAATAAATACACATAATATATAACACACATAGCATACAGATATATTTATTATGCACATTATATCTGTATGCTATGTGTGATATATATTATATGTATTACGCACATTATATCTGTATGCTATGTGTGTTATATATTATATGTATTTATTACGCACATTATATCTGTATGCTATGTGTGTTATATATTATATGCATTTATTACGCACATTATATCTGTATGCTATGTGTGTTATATATTATATGTATTTATTACGCACATTATATTCTGTTCGCTATGTGTGTATATATTATATGTATTTATTACGCACATTATATCTGTATGCTATGTGTGTTATAATATTATATGTATTTATTACACACATTATATCTGTATGCTATGTGTGTTATATATTATGTGTATTTATTACGCCCATTATATCTGTATGCTATGTGTGTTATATATTATGTGAGCGCGACGATATAGTGCTATGTGTTGTTATATATATTATATGTATTTATTACGCATATTATCTGTATGCTGTGTTATATATGTATTAATACACATTATATCTGTTATGCTGTGTGTTATATATTATATGTATTTATTACGCACATTATATCTGTAGGCTATGTGTGTATTATATTATATGTATTTATTACGCATATTATCTGTATGCTATGTATTTATTACACACATTATATCTGTATGCTGTGTGTTTATATTTATATGTATTTATTACGCACATTATATCTGTATACTATGTATTTATTACACACATTATATCTGTATGCTATGTGTGTTATATATATGTATTATTTACGCACATTATATCTGTATGCTGTGTTATATATTATATGTATTTATACACACATTATATCTGTATGCTGTGTGTGTTATATATTATATGTATTTATTACGCACATTATATCTGTATACTATGTATTTATTACGCACATTATATCTGTATACTATGTATTTATTACGCACATTATATCTGTATGCTGTGTTATATATATATTGTATTTATTACACACATTATATCTGTATGCTGTGTGTGTTATATATTATATGTATTTATTACACACATTATATCTGTATGCTATGTGTGTTATATATTTGTAATTTATTACGCCCATTATATCTGTATGCTATGTGTGTTATATATTATGTGTATTACGCACATTATATCTGTATGCTATGTGTGTTATATATTATATGTATTTATTACGCATATTATATCTGTATGCTGTGTTATATATTATTTATTACACACATTATATCTGTATGCTGTGTGTTATTATAATGTATTTATACGCACATTATATCTGTAGGCTATGTGTGTTATATATTATGTATTTATTACGCATATTATATCTGTATGCTATGTATTTATTACGCACATTATATCTGTATGCTATGTATTTATTACGCACATTATATCTGTATGCTATGTTATATATTATATGTATTTATTACACACATTATATCTGTATGCTGTGTGTTATATATTATATGTATTTATTACGCACATTATATCTGTATACTATGTATTTATTACGCACATTATATCTGTATGCTGTGTGTTATATATTATGTGTATTTATTACGCACATTATATCTGTATGCTATGTGTGTTATATATTATATGTATTTATTACGCATATTATATCTGTATGCTGTGTTATATATGTATTTATTACACACATTATATCTGTATGCTGTGTGTGTTATATATTATATGTATTTATTACACACATTATATCTGTATGCTATGTGTGTTATATATTATGTGTATTTATTACGCACATTATATCTGTATGCTATGTGTGTTATATATTATGTGTATTTATTACGCACATTATATCTGTATGCTATGTGTGTTATATATTATATGTATTTATTACGCACATTATATCTGTATGCTATGTATTTATTACGCACATTATATCTGTAGGCTATGTGTGTTATATATTATATGTATTTATTACGCACATTATATCTGTATGCTATGTTGTGTTATATATTTGTATTTATTACGCACATTATATCTGTATGCTATGTGTGTTATATATTATATGTATTTATTACGCATATTATATCTGTATGCTATGTATTTATTACGCACATTATATCTGTATGCTATGTGTGTTATATATTATATGTATTTATTACGCACATTATATCTGTATGCTATGTGTGTTATATATTATGTGTATTTATTACGCACATTAATATCTGTATGCTATGTGTGTTATATATTATATGTATTTATTACGCATATTATATCTGTATGCTGTGTTATATATTATATGTATTTATTACGCACATTATATCTGTATGCTATGTGTGTTAATATATTATATGTATTTATTACACATATTATATGCTGATGCTGTGTTATATGTATTTATTACACACATTATATCTGTATGCTATATGATATAATGTGCGTAATAAATACAATATGTATGCTATGTATTTATTACGCACATTATATCTGTATGCTATGTGTGTTAATGTATATGTATTTAGCAACATTATATCTGTATGCTATGTTGTGATATAATATATTGTTTTAAATTTATATCTGTATGTATTTATTTATTACGCACATTATATCTGTATGCTATGTGTGTTATAATTATGTGTATTTATTACGCACATTATAATATATAACACACATAGCATACAGATATATGGCGTAATAAATACACATAATATATAACACACATAGCATACAGATATATTTATTATGCACATTATATCTGTATGCTATGTGTGATATATATTATATGTATTACGCACATTATATCTGTATGCTATGTGTGTTATATATTATATGTATTTATTACGCACATTATATCTGTATGCTATGTGTGTTATATATTATATGCATTTATTACGCACATTATATCTGTATGCTATGTGTGTTATATATTATATGTATTTATTACGCACATTATATCTGTATGCTATGTGTGTTATATATTATATGTATTTATTACGCACATTATATCTGTATGCTATGTGTGTTTATATTATATGTATTTATTACGCACATTATATCTGTATGCTATGTGTGTTATATATTATATGTATTTATTACGCACATTATATCTGTATGCTATGTGTGTTATATATTATATGTATTTATTACGCACATTATAGCTGTATGCTATGCAGAAGGGTCCGGCTTTGCTGGATGCGTGCGTCCACGACGGTGACAACGTTTTCATATCTATATATATATATATATATATATATATATATATTATATATAGATACATATTATATTTTTATGTATATATGAAGTTATATTATAATTATTCCATACACAGTAAACGTTACACGTGTTGCGGTTCCAGTAATAGCCCCGAGGACTCCCTGACCGTTTAGCCCGTGATGTGGGGAGACGCTTTTGGGCGTGTTTTTTCATATTAAACCCCGGACACACTCAGTCACCCTATACGAACTCAGGCGAGTGACCTTTAACAAAGCGCTCGAACGTTACTTCCACGTTTGTGAAGGTTCTGCTGAAACAAACCCTCGGCTTCCTGCGTAGGCGGTGAGGTTCCTCAAGCTTCGTACCTCAGACCTCACACCCTGTACAGGGCCACCGCCAGATCCAGGAAGACGCGCAGTGAAACCAAACTAAAACTGTGCGTTAATAATGTCCCGCTGAGCCGGCAGAGGCTAAACTGAGAGTCTGAACCCCCAGGCCGGCCAAGCAAGGTCCTGGAGATCCTGCTATCACCCACCTGGTGTTCTCACACTTTCCACCTCATTCTGCATGACCAGTCTCTTCACCCCACTGTGCCTCTGCTCGTCACCCCCACTGTGCCTCTGCTCCACCCGCCTGTTGCCCCACTGTGCCTCTGCTCCGCCCGTCACCCCACTGTGCCTCTGCTAGTCACCCCACTGTGCCTCTGCTCCACCCGTCACCCCACGGTGCCTCTGCTCTGCCCGTCACCCCACTGTGCCTCTGCTCCACCCGTCACCCCACGGTGCCTCTGCTCTGCCCGTCACCCCACTGTGCCTCTGCTCCGCCCGTCACCCCACTGTGCCTCTGCTCCGCCCGTCACCCCACTGTGCCTCTGCTCCGCCCGTCACCCTACTGTGCCTCGGCTCCATCCGTCGCCCCACTGTGCCTCTGCTCCACCCGTCCATTGCCCCACTGTGCCTCTGCTCCGCCCGTCACCCCACTGTGCCTCTGCTAGTCACCCCCACTGTGCCTCTGCTCCACCCGTCACCCCACTGTGCCTCTGCTCCGCCCTTCACCCCACTGTGCCTCTGCTCCGCCCGTCACCCTACTGTGCCTCGGCTCCATCCGTCGCCCCACTGTGCCTCTGCTCCACCCGCCCGTTGCCCCACTGTGCCTCTGCTCCGCCTGCCCGTCGCCCCACTGTGCCTCTGCTCCATCCGCCCGTCGCCCCACTGTGCCTCTGCTCCATCCGCCCGTTGCCCCACTGTGTCTCTGCTCTGCCCGCCCGTCGCCCCACTGTCTCTGCTCCGCCTGCCCATCACCCCACTGTGCATACGGTGCGGGTCACAGCTCCCCCTTTCTGGAATGCGTTTACATCTCAGAGTCTTGTTTTGACTCTGAACCACTGGTCGTGACGGGTGATTTTCGGGAGGTTTTGGGCTGAGTATCCTGGATGTCGGGGTCCAGCTTGGAGAAAGCTAGAGGGTGACAGAGGCTCACAGCCGGGGTGCCAGGCAGTCTGTCATTCTCTGTAAACCCTAGAGATGTTGTGCGTGAAAATCCCAGGAGATCAGCAGGTTGTGAATAGGGATTGAAGTGGAAATAGGCTGAAAGACGGCCGCCATTGTACACAGGCGGCCATCTTGTTCAGAATATTGGTTCACTTGTATATAAATAGACAGGTTTGTAGCTGAGACTAGAATGAGGTATACGTAGAAACTTAGGAATGCGTTTAGATTAGCAGAAAAGCAATTAAAGTTTTATGAAAGATCTCTGTCTGTTCCTGGCACGGAGGAGAAAAGCGACTCCAAGGTCGGTGGGGCCCGCGGAAAGACGAAGGAGTATAGAAGACCGGGCCCCAGGCCATCTGAATAAACATAGCCGATAGGGAGGGAGGCACTGCCCGGAGAAAGACAGCACAAACAAATCACAGACTGTCAAACTAACGAGAAGTGTATCAATTTATAGTTATATGTGGAATGTTCTTTGTGTTCGAATTAATGATGGGAGGTATTAACCCACGTGGGGTGGAATAGAGTGTCATAGGGAGGTGGGCTAATGGGGATGTACCTAATTATGTATTTGGGGCATAAAACCTCATGTCTCGGTGTAATCGGGGCTCACTCTAAGCGATTCAATCCTGTGTGAGCACTTGTGTGACGACACAATAAACTCTTGCCTTTCCTGAAGAGACTAGTGTTTGGACAATCCTTGCTTGTGTCTGGTCCGGCGCCGTTAATGAAGTGAACCTGATTGACTCCGGTTACAGGATGAGCTGTTCGGTTCATCGGTTCGGAGTTCGCATCGAACATCGCCTGTTCGCATGTTCGCGAACTACGAACATTTCCGCATGTTCACCCACAATGGACCACAATGCACTTTTCCACTGGCCTGAGGATTGTAATTGGCTACAGCCTTGCACCTGACCACAGGTCTGGTGCAAGACAGGTTCAAGACTATGCCAATCACTGCTCAGAGTCCTGATTAGGCAAATTTTGCCCAATCATGGGCTCACAGAGCTAAGTCCCGCAGCACACTATATAAGGTTTCACACAGCGCTTCAGCATGCGTTTGAGAGGAGATTTGAGAGGAGATTGTTGTTGTGTTAGTGTGTGTTCTCACTGCCAGTCTGCCACCAGCTACTGGGGGGTCTCATTTCTACCAAATATTTGGGAATTGAGGTAATCTGTGTGTTCTCACTGACTGCCACCAAGTATTTTGGGGGGTCAGTAATTTCTCCAAAATATCTGAGAATTGAGGTAATCTGTGTCTTGTCACTGCCACCCATCAGGGGGATTTAAAAGGAAACAAAGTAGCAAAACAAGAGGACATAGTCTTAGATTAGAGGGGCAAAGGTTTAAAAGTAACATCAGGAAGCATTATTTTACTGAGAGGGTGGTGGATACATGGAACAGTCTTCCAGTAGAAGTGGTAGAGGCCAAAACAGTAATTGAATTTAAGCAAGCATGGGATAGGCATAAGGCTATCCTAAACAAAAGATAAATCCAGGTTAAGTATCCATGTAATTGGGCAGACTAGATGGGCCGAAAGGTTCTTATCTGCCGACATTTTTCTATGTTTCTATGTCTCACTGATTTATAGGAGGTTTCTGAGACTTGTAATCTGTGTCTTCTCACTGCCAGCTATCAGGGGGTCCTATCAGAGGGGTCTCACTGATTTGTAGCAAATTTCTGCGAATTGTAATTTGTGTCTTGTCACTGGCACCCATCAGGGAACTCTGCTGTCTGGGAGTTCTTTAAGAAATATGCAGCAGACCCCACCGTTGCTATTTGTAATCTATGTCAGATGAGGCTCAAGCGTGGGAAAGACACCAGACGCTTGGGTACCACGTGCTTGAGGAGACATATGACCAACTGCCACGCATCCCGTTGGCGCAAAAATTTGCGTAGGTCCTCCTCATCTGTCTCTACCCCCACTGTATGTCCTGCCATGTCATTGCCTGCTACAACCTCCACTGACAGGGATGATGCTACAGTAATGGATGTACCAGTACCCTCCTCACAATGTGACAGCATCCCATCAGCTGAAGATTTACGCAGTCAGATTACGTTGCCCCAGCTGCTGCAGCGTAAGAAAAAATATAGTCCCAACGATCCCCAAGCACAGCGTCTAAATGCCAGCTTAGCAAAATTACTCGCATTGCAGCTGCTGCCTTTCCAGCTGGTGGACTCTGCTCCCTTCCGTGAATTTGCTGAATATGCTGTACCACAGTGGCATGTTCCAAAACGCCATTACTTTTCACGGAAGGCCATTCCAGCACTATACCAGCAGGTGGAAGACGATGTTATCGAGTCATTGGGAAAGGCAGTCAGCAGCAAGGTGCATGTGACTTTAGACACGTGGCCCAGCAAGCATGGACAGGGCCGTTACATTTCCTTCACGGCACACTGGGTAACTCTGATTGCAGCTGGGAGGGATCCAAGACGGGGCTCTGTGCTGGAGCTTGTTCATCCACCACACCTCCAGAAAGCTGCTTGTATGAGGTCTGTCTGCTCCACCACCGCCTCTCCCTCTTCCTCCTCCTCCTTCTGTGTCTCTGGCGAAGTGGCAGTTAAACCGACGCCTGACAGGGGCTACGCAATGTTTCAAGCAAAAAGATGCCATACTGTGCTTGAGCTGGTTTGTTTAGGGGACAGGAGCCACACTGGGCCAGAAATTCTGTCAGCTCTGCAGGGGCAGGTGCAGAGATGGTTAACACCACGCCAGCTTGAGCTGGGAATGGTCGTCTGTGATAATGGCAGCAACCTTCTCTCTGCCCTACGCCAGGGTAAGTTGACGCATGTACCATGCCTAGCACACGTCCTAAATCTGGTGGTACAGCGTTTCCTAACCAGGTACCCAGGGCTGGCAGAGCTTCTCAGCCAGACCAGAAAAGTCTGCAGCCACTTCAGACGGTCATTCCCAGCAAGCGTTCGCCTGGCAGAAATTCAAAGAGAATTCCACCTTCCCACAAACCGTCTGATCTGTGACATGCCCACCAGGTGGAACTTGTCATGGAACGGACATAGGGGCTCTGACCAGCGAGCCCCAGAACTAACAGCCTGGGACATTTCAAAGACCTTTTTCTTTATTTCAGACTCTTTCGGTTTTGCGTGTTGAAATGAACAGTTATACCTTTTCTAGATGTGGTTTTATTGGTGTGATATATTAACATGTATCCTGTATTGTATGACTGTGGATTCAGATGTGTAATTGTGTGATGCATTTAAAGGTATTATATTTCCCCTTGGTTGCTAGGAGTGAAAGGCTGTGTTGAAATTCAATTGTATGCTAATTTCTGTGTACATTAGCTCTGTGTGTGTGTGTATTTCTGATGATGCAAGCATGCCATTGTATGCAAATTGAGTTCCCATTCAAGCCTGGGCATGTCTCCTTTGTGTGTGAGATGTTTAAATGCGTGTCCCATTTGAGTAAAAAGTCAGCTCAACTGCGTTTGACTTGAAGCATACAGCCCCGTTTGGTGTCGTCATTTCATCGCTAAAATCACAGTGCAGGAGACACTCTGCGGTCTCCTAGCTCCCCACTACGCAGAACGGGTCAACTTAATTCGGCAGCACCATCTCGCCAAGTAACGCCAGGGTCATCTCAGGCCGCTCGAGACGCCGAGTGCCGTGACACTCGGTAGTCGGGCCCGACGCCATCAAGAGGGGGTCGGATTGGAGCACACCCGCAGACGGATAACACCCCATTCCGTCACAGAACTCGACATTAGCAATGCTGCAGCGTCTGCACAAGCAGCAGAGGGCCATCAACGAGGGTGAAGTTGCAGAGTTCATCCTGCCCGCACAGAGGGAGGACAGGATGAAACAACTTGAGGACGCTCTAAAGCGACACTTGTGTAACACCTTTCCAGGCACTGGTAGGTTACCAAGTGATGACACAGGTGCTTCTGAGGCTGTGGATGATCAGAGGAATAGTGGTGAAGGCCGGGGCCACTTGACTGATGCCTTTTTAAATTTTTTTAGTCCACGACGCCCAGGGACGTCAAATGTAGGCACCCATTGCCAGCGTCTTCACCAGATGGTGCAGGACTACCTAGGGGCAAGGGCAGACCTGTATACCTTTCCAGCAGATGATCCACTGGCTTACTGGGTGTTGAGATTGGATCACTGGCCAGAAATTAGCCAATATGCTATGCAGCTACTAGGTTGCCCTTCATCTAGTGTGCTTTCTGAAAGGACGTTCAGTGCCGCTGGAGGTTTTGTCACAGACAAAAGAGTGCGTCTGTCCACCGACTCTGTAGACCGGCTGACATTTATAAAAATGAATCAGTCCTGGATCAGCAGCTATCAATCCCCTGATGCTGACGTAACGGAATAGATCGGGGATGTCTTCTGCATTCACAAAACCTCCAGCACTGAACTCTTCCACAATACACAAAAAGTAGGGTTGCACCGATACCGATACTAGTATCGGTATCGGGGCCGATACTGGGTACTGCAGGAGTACTTGGTACTCGTGCAGTACCCCCGATATTTTTTTTCCGATACGGAAGCCGGCATTGAGCCGGCTTCCGGCATCCGAGGGGCTGCAGCGGCTGTCTGAATGCTCTATCGGCATTCGGACAGCCGGCCCCGCACTCTCCGCAATACTTACCTTCCTGTGCGCCGCCGGGGAATGTCTCCACGCGCGCGCTCGTTGGAAGGACCCCAGCCGCGACCACGTGATCCCGGCTGGGGTCCTTCCAACGAGCGCGCGCGCGAGACATTCCCGGCGGCGCCCAGGAAGGTAAGTATTAAACACACTGAGCAGCTGCAGGGCCTGTCTGAATGCTGATAGAGCATTCAGACAGGCCCTGCAGCTGCCTCTCCGCGACGATACTTACCTTCCTGGGCGCCGCCGGGAAAGTTTCCCCGCGCGCGCTCGTTGGAAGGACCCCAGCCGGGATCACGTGGTCGCGGCTGGGGTCCTTCCAACGAGCGCGCGCGCGGAGACATTCTCGGCGGCGCCCAGGAAGGTAAGTATCGTCGGGGGGGGGGCGGTCCATGAGCTGGGGGGCATATCCATGAGGGGGCATATCCATGACCTGGAGGCAATATCCATGAGGGGCATATCCATGAGGGGCATATCCATGAGCTGGAGGCAATATCCATGAGGGGCAATATCCATGAGGGGGCATATCATGAGCTGGAGGCAATATCCATGAGGGGGCATATCCATGACCTGGAGGCAATATCCATGAGGGGGCATATCCATGAGCTGGAGGCAATATCCATGAGGGGGCATATCCATGACCTGGAGGCAATATCCATGAGGGGGCATATCCATGAGCTGGAGGCAATATCCATGAGGGGGCATATCCATGAGCTGGAGGCAATATCCATGAGGGGGCATATCCATGAGGGGCATATCCATGAGCTGGAGGCAATATCCATGAGGGGGCATATCCATGAGGGGCATATCCATGAGCTGGAGGCAATATCCATGAGGGGCATATCCATGACCTGGAGGCAATATCCATGAGGGGGCATATCCATGAGGGGGCATATCCATGAGCTGGAGGCAATATCCATGAGGGGCATATCCATGAGCTGGAGGCAATATCCATGAGGGGGCATATCCATGAGAGGGGCATATCCATGAGCTGGAGGCAATATCCATGAGGGGGCATATCCATGAGGGGGCATATCCATGAGGGGGCATATCATGAGCTGGAGGCAATATCCATGAGGGGGCATATCCATGAGCTGGAGGCAATATCCATGAGGGGGCATATCCATGAGGGGCATATCCATGAGCTGGAGGCAATATCCATGAGGGGGCATATCCATGAGGGGCCATATCCATGAGCTGGAGGCAATATCCATGAGGGGCATATCCATGAGGGGCATATCCATGAGGGGGCATATCCATGACCTGGAGGCAATATCCATGATGGGCATATCCATGAGCTGGAGGCAATATCCATGAGGGGCATATCCATGAGCTGGAGGCAATATCCATGTGGGGGCATATCCATGAGCTGGGGGGCATACTCATGTGTGAGCTGTGGGGGCATAATAACCCATGTGTGTGCGGGCATTATCCATGTGCTGGGCAAATCCATGAGTGAGCTGGGGCAAATCCATGAGTGAGCTGGGGCAAATCCATGAGCTGGGGCAGTATGAATATATATATATATCGGGGGATATACATGTGAGCGCGGGGCATTTTTTATATGGTCTGTCTTATTGGAAAGCGGGTCACATGACATTAAATAAAAGTATCGGTACTTGGTATCGGTGAGTACTTTTAAAAAAGTATCGGTACTCGTACTCGGTCTTAAAAAAAGTGGTATCGGTGCATCCCTAACAAAAAGGTTACGGTGTGAAGGCACTTGCTGCCATGAAAGGCACTATATTTGGCTGCACTGACACCTGTGCCACATTTATATCATTTAAATTTTTTGAACCGCAGGGTCCACCCCTGCACTCTTCCACAATACCACAGAGGGGTTACTGTATGATCGTACTTGCTGGCCTGGCACTAAAGGCACAATATCTGGGTGCACTGCCATTGACGCTTGTATCAGATTCATATCCTCAGAGGGGTTACGGTGTGACGGCACTGTTGCCGACGCTAAAGGCCCAATTTTAAAGCACCTATTGTTACTTTCATCCAAAGCCTGCATAAGTTTCACCATAATTTAGCCACAAAAAAAAAAATCACTAAACTTTTTCTGCGCGTCCTAAAATGTCTTTTCATACAGGCTGCCGCCCCAAGCAGTTGTTTATGAATGGATTAAAGGAAAAGCATTTACCGTCATTTGAAATGTCATTTTTTTGTTTTTACATATTTCTATACATCCTAGAAATCCGCCACTTCACGGGCAGGTTATGGGGACCTCCTAGGCACGATATTTGAAGGAATTTTTCGTTTTTATTTCATGGAAAACTCACTGTCCCTTTAAAAACTTTTTTTTAAACGTTGTCCTTGTTTCCTGTCCCCCAGGGCACTACCCGGACCCCCATACACCTTTTATGGCAAATATCTAGCATATATGCCCTCTTGGAGGACACTCTAAAAATCAAATTTTGAGTCCCATTGACTTGCATTGAGTTTGAGTTCGAATGCGAACCGAACTCGGGGGTGTTCGGCTCATCCCTAGTTGTGAAATTCTCAGAGCAGCCCATCTGGCACCAACAACCCATGCTACGTTCAAAGTCACTGAAACCCACTTTGTTCCCCCATTCTGATGCTCGACTTGAACTTCAGCAAGTCGTCTTCACCGCGTCTAGATGCCGAAATGCATTGAGCTGCTGCCGTGTGATTGGCTGATTAGCAACTTGTGTCAACAAGCATTTGAACAGCTGTACCTAATAAAGTGGCCGGTGTGTGTAATATATATATGTTACGGGTGAAGCCAGGAGCGCGGTTAATCCTAGGAGCACCCCGGTAATCCCGACATCACCCAGGCGTCATTAGCAAAAGTCCAAAGTGAAATGAAATTTCGGACTTTACCCGGGTAATCTGCAAAGTATCCAGAGGCCTCTGGGTAATCCGGTTTTCTGCTCTATTTTAACCGGGTAATTCGCACATTACCCGAGTGTTGCTGGATAAAGTGTGATGTGCAACAAAACATCAGACTTTACCCGGGTAATCTGCAAAGTATCCAAACGCCTCTGGGTTTTCGGCTTTTCTTGGGTTTTCAGCAGGTTACAGTGACTGAATTCCGAGGATTACCCGGATAAAGCTGCAAACTGTTACCTGACCGATAACAAAATTGTGTTTTTGGTTATTTTTAATGAAATTGTAACCACGGTCACAAACCACTAAATAACCGTCATGTGACTCTGTGCGTTAATTGTATGAAAATTAATTTATGAAGATAAAGATATTATATAAAGAGTAACCTGATGGTTATTATGTTTTATAAATGACATATAATTATTATTATTCTTTATTTATAAAGCGCCAGCATATTCCGCAGCGCTGTACAATAAGCACAGTATAGACAGGGTTACAATACACTGAACAACATTTGACAAACAGTACAGGAGGAGATGAGGCCCTATTCCCGTAGGAACTCACAATCTGGGAGGGTTGGGGTTGGAAACAGGAGGAGAGGACTGTAAGGTGAGAGTGATTGATGGTTGCGTCAGTGAGTCGGGGGGGGGGGGGTCGGCTTCCCCAAATAGGAATGTTTTAAGGGAGCGTTTGAAGGAAGAGAAGTTAGGGGAAGGTCTGACAGTACGAGGGAGAGCGTTCCAGAGAGTGGGGGCTGCGCGTGAGAAATCCTGCAGTCTATCATGGGAAGAGGTGATGCGGGGAGAAGCTAGGCGCAGGTCACTGTTTGACCTTAGGGAGCGGGCTGGGGTGTATTTGGTGATTAGTGAGGACAGGTAGTGGGGAGCTGAGTTAGTGAGGGTTTTGTAGGTAAGGATAAGGATTTTGAACTTAATTCTGCAGTGGATGGGGAGCCAGTGAAGGGACTCGCAGAGGGGAGCGGCAGAGACAGAACGGCGGGTGAGGTGAATTAGCCTGGCGGAGGTGTTCAGGATGGATTGTAGGGGGGAGAGGCGGGACATAGGGAGGCCAGATAAGAGATTATTGCAATAGTCGAGTCGGGAGATTACCAGGGCATGTATGAGTTGTTTTGTGGTGACAGCGGTAAGAAATGGCCGAATTCTGGAAATATTACGCAGTTGGTATCGGCAGGAGGAGGAAAGAGACTGGATGTGGGGGATGAAGGAAAGAGCAGAGTCAAGTGTAACTCCAAGACAGCGAACTTGGTTTGATGGGGAGATGGTGATATCCTCAACCGTGATAGAGAAGTCAGGAGGTGGGGAGGCATTGGAGGGAGGAATAAGTAGGAGCTCAGTCTTTGACATGTTGATCTTTAGGTGGTGGGAGGCCATCCAGGAGGAGATGCCAGATAAACAGTCACTGACTTTTGAGAGGACAGGGGGAGAGAGATCAGGGGTAGAGAGGTAGATCTGAGTGTCATCAGCGTAGAGGTGGTAATTAAAGCCAAAGCTGTTGATGATTTTGCCCAGGGAGGAGGTGTAGATGGAAAAGAGCAGAGGACCAAGGACAGAGCCTTGAGGTACACCAACAGATAGAGGCAATGAAGGAGGAGGAGTTACCAGCAAAAGGACACACAGAAGGACCTGTTGGATAAATAGGAGTCAACCCAAGCAAGTGCAGTTTCACCGAGACCCAGAGAGTTGAGGGTCTGTAGAAGGAGGGGGTGGTCAACAGTGTCAAAAGCAGTCGAGAGGTCAAGCAGGATGAGAATAGAATAGTGGCCGTGTTTTTTAGCAGTTAGGAGGTCGTTGGTGACTTTGGTGAGGGCAGTTTCAGTTGAGTGTAGGGGACGGAAGCCAGATTGCAGGGGGTCAAGTAGGGAATTGGAGGACAGGAAGAGGGAGAGGCGGTTGAAGACTAGTTTTTCTAAGAGCTTTGATGTGAAGGGAAGCAGGGATACAGGGCGGTAGTTGGATGGAGAGTTGGGATCTAGGGATGGTTTCTTTAGTAAAGGGGTAACTAGCGCGTGTTTGAAGGCAGATGGAAAGGAGCCAGTGGAGAGATAGATTGAAGATGTGTGTGAGAGCAGGGGTGAGGGAGGAGGAGAGGGGAGGAATTAGATGTGAGGGAATGGGGTCGAGCGGGCACGTGGTGAGATGTGAGGAGGACAATAAGGAATTGACTTCCTCCTCAGTGGCTGGGAGGAAGCGGCAGAGGGTGGCAGAGGGGGCTTCTGGGAGTGGAGGTGGCAGATAACTATCTTGTGTTGGGATGTTGCTTCTGATAGTTAAAGTTTTACTGAGGAAGTAGTCTGCCAGGTCTTGAGCGCTGAAGGCAGCTGTGGGGGGAGGTGCAGGTGGGTAGAGGAGGGTGTTGAAGGTGGACCAGAGCCGTTTAGGGTTGGAGGACAGCGGAGATATAAGAGATGAGAAGAAGGATTGTTTGGCCAAGTGGAGGGCAGAGGTGTATGACCGGAGAATAAACTTGAAGTGAACAAAATCAGCTTCAGAGCGGGATTTCCTCCAGGCACGCTCTGCGGTGCGGGAGCATCTTTGCAGGTAGCGAGTCTGGGGGGTGTGCCAGGGCTGAAGCTGGCGGCGTGGGGCCTTACAGAGTCGAAGAGGAGCAAGAGTGTCTAGAGCAGAGATAAGCGTAGTGTTGTAGTGATTAGTGGCAGCATCAGGGCAGGTGAAGGATGCGGTATGAGGGAGGTGGTGAAGTAGGTTGGAGAATTGATGGGGGTCCACAGCATGTAGATTTCTGCGAGTGTGTGTGCGGGGTGAGGGAGCAGGGTGTTTAGGAAGTCCAGATAGGTTGAAAGAGAGAAGGTGGTGGTCAGAGATGGGGAAAGGGCGACATTTGAACTCAGAAATGGAGCAGAGGTTGGAAAAGACCAGGTCAATAACGTGACCATCGCGGTGGGTAGGGAGGAGGGAGGATTGTGTGAGTCCAAGGGAGGACGTGAGTGAAAGAAGTTTGGAGGCAGCAGGGGCAGAAGGATCGTCAATGGGAATGTTGAAGTCCCCGAGAATTAGGCATGGAAGATTAGAAGACAGGAAGTGAGAAAGCCAGGTAGCAAAATGGTCAAAGAACTGGGAGGTTGGTCCCGGTGGGCGGTAGGTGACGGCCACCCTGAGGGCCAGAGGAGAGAACAGGCGGATGCAGTGTGTCTCGAAGGAGGAGAAGGAGAGGGATGGGGGTGGAGGGAGATGCTGGTAGGTGCAGGTGGGAGAGAGCAGGAGTCCGACCCCGCCACCATTTCTCTCACCCGGTCTGGGGGTATGGCTCAAGTGTAGACCGCCATGTGAGAGAGCAGCAACGGAGGCCGTGTCAGAGGGAGTTAGCCAGGTTTCAGTTAAAGCTAGGAGGTTGAAGGAGTTTGAAAGGAAGAGGTCATGGACGGCTGTGAGTTTGTTACACACAGAGCGAGCGTTCCAGAGGGCGCAGGAGAAAGAGGACAGGCGCTGAGGGATTATGGGAATGAGGTTGCTGGGCTTGCAGGGAGGTGATTTATGTGTAATGGAGATAGGATGAGAGGAAAGTATTGGATGTGTTGTGGGGCCAGGGTTAGGGGATATGTCACCTGCATAGAGTAACAGCAGGAGGGTGAGAAAGAGAAGGTGGGAATGGGATTTGTGGGAGTGGGAGTGATTGGCAGCACGAGAGTTAGAGGGAGACCATGTTCTGAGGAAACAAAGGAGCTCATGCGAGGCCATCAAGTGGGACGAGAGGAGGGAGGGAGAGATGCAGATAGTGTAGGGGTCGGTGGTAGAGGGGCAGGAGTTCCATTTAAGGAGAAAGGTAGAAGTAAATATATATATATATATATATATATAAAAATCACGAGTATAGCAGTCTGTAGTAATACCTTTTTTATTCGACTAACGTTACATTTAAAGTACAAGCTTTCGAGAGGATTCCTCCCTTCCTCAGGTATAGAAGCTAACTGATCAGAATAATAGAATAAAACATAGGGACAGTCATAGGGCTCACAGTTGGGGGTGTTAGATGTAGTACATTGCCAAATGGCATGGTCAGAGGGGGAATAAAAAAAAAAAAAATAAAAAAAAAGAAGGGAAACCTTAATTGTCTCAGGCAAGATGCAATCATGTCCACTTCAAAGGGAATGTGAAAGGACAGAACGAAAGAAATAAGAAAGAAAGAAAAAAAAAAAAACCACACACAACAAAAAAAACACAACACAGTGAGTATGGGGAAGACACAAAACTAGGAATGATGAATATTACGTGACGTTATAATAGTGGGTTAAAAAACCCGAATCTATATTAAGTCCTTGTTTTATATTGTTGAAATATGTGATCATTTTCATTTCATATGTTTTGCGTTCCCGGTGATCTTTAAAATGTCCTTTGAGGATTTTGATTCTGAGGTTTTGGATGGAGTGGCCTGCTAGATTGAAGTGATGTCCCACTGGGGTACAATATGTGTTTTCCTGGTGGTTCCTGATGGAGTGTCTGTGCTGGTTCATCCTGAGATTTAGTTTAAGGCTGGTTTCACCACTATAGCAGTCCTTATCACATGCCGTGCACTGGATCATATACACCACATTTTCTGACGTGCACAGGAATGATCCCTTGATGTTGTGAGTGGCGTTGTTGTGCTGCGCAGTGCTGCTGTCACATATATGTTGGCACAGTTTGCAGCGGGGTTTGTTACAGCGTTTGGTCCCATTCTGTATGTCATCCTGTACCTGAGTGAGTTTGCTGCGGACCAGTTTTCGCCTCAGGTTTGGGGGTTGCTTGAATGTCAGTAAGGGGGGCTGTGGGAATATTTCTTTGAGTGCAGGGTCCTCTGTGACCAGTGGCTGCAGATCTTTGATGATTTTGCGAATTCCCTCTAGAGTTGGGTTGTAGGAAACTACTAGAGGGATCCGTGCGGTGTTTTTCTTTTCTTTGTAGCGCAACAGCTGTTCGCGCGGTGTTTTCAGGGCAGATTTGATTTTTTCAGAGATTTTCCTTTCCTTGTAGCCCTTCCGCTGGAATGATGCAGACAGTTTGCTCAGGTGTTTATCTCTGTCCCCAGTGTCCGAGCCGATTCGGTGGTACCTGATGGCCTGACTATAGATGATGCCTTGTTTAGTGTGGTTGGGATGAAAGCTGGTGTTGTGGAGGTAGCTGGGCCTGTCTGTGGGTTTCCTGTACACAGATGAGTGCAGCATGCCGTCCTGTACACAGATGAGTGCAGCGTGCCGTCCTGTACACAGATGAGTGCAGCGTGCCGTCCTGTATACAGATGAGTGCAGCGTGCCGTCCTGTACACAGATGAGTGCAGCGTGCCGTCCTGTACACAGATGAGTGCAGCGTGCCGTCCTGTACACAGATGAGTGCAGCGTGCCGTCCTGTATACAGATGAGTGCAGCGTGCCGTCCTGTACACAGATGAGTGCAGCGTGCCGTCCTGTATACAGATGAGTGCAGCGTGCCGTCCTGTACACAGATGAGTGCAGCGTGCCGTCCTGTACACAGATGATGCAGCGTGCCGTCCTGTACACAGATGAGTGCAGCGTGCCATTGGCAGCTGATATGGTACAGTCCAGGAAGCTCACACTGCTTGGATAAATCCATCTGGAGTTTGATCGATGGGTGGAACGTATTAAATGCCTTGTGAAAGTCTAGAAGGCGTTCCTCTCCTTCTGTCCATATGATGAAAATATCATCAATGTATCGTAGATATTTGTGTGGTTTGTGAGGGTGAGTGTTCAGGAACCTCTGTTCTAGATCTGCCATGAAAAGATTGGCGTATTGTGGTGACATTTTACTACCCATAGCGGTCCCAGTCATTTGTAGGTAGCAGTTGTTGTTGAAGCTGAAGCAGTTGTGTGTGAGAATAAATTCAATCAGCTTGGTAATAATGTCACCGCTATATTTATGTGGAGTATTGTGGGGAGAGAGATTGGAGACAGGCATTGATTCCATCTTTATGTGGGATGTTACTGTATAGGGATTCTACATCCATAGTAACTAATATAGTGTCGCCCGGTAGTGTCTGGATATCCCCGAGTTTGTTGAGAAAGTCTGGTGTCCTGTATATAACTGGCAGTGTTGGTTACTAAGGGTTTCAGGATATCCTCTATAAGGCCAGAAATAAGTTCGGTAAGTGTGTCCTGCGATAATGGGTCGTCCTGGGTTCCCGGGCTTGTGGATTTTGGGCAGCATGTAGAACGTGCCCATGCGAGGATTGGAAGGCACCAGATTCTCCAATTCTTGCTGTAGGTGTTTGGGGAACGACCTGATAAGTCTGACAAGTTGGGTTTTGTATTCTTTTGTTGGGTCTTCAGTCAATTTCCGGTAATATTTCACATCTGACAGTTGTCTGTCACCTTCTGCCATGTAGTCTTGGATGTTCATGACCACTACTGATCCCCCTTTGTCAGCTGGCTTGATGATGATGTTGTTGTTGCTGGACAGATTTTTTAGGGCCATCCTTTCTGCAGGTGAGAGGTTCGGTGGTATTTTTTTCTGCTGCTGTGTGGTAACCAGGGATGTCACTCTCAAGCGGAATTTTTCAATATAGTTGTCTAATCTGTCATTGCGTCCTGCTGCAGGTGTGAAATCTTGGTTCCTAGCTTTCCCTCTGTTGTTCATGGTAGAAATATTGTCATTTTTGTCAAAGAAGAACTCTTTAAGTCTCAGTCTTCTAAAGAACTCCTCCAAGTCTGAGTATAGTTGGATGTGGTCCAGTTTGGTGCTGGGACAAAAAGCTAGTCCTTTGGACAGGACTGCTTTTTCGGGTATGGACAATACATGATCGGAGAGGTTAACAATCTCAGAATAGTCTGTGGGGGGTTCACTGATGCCAGCAATGTCAATCTTGCCAGAGATTGCGGTATGAGTGGTGGCGATCCGATCAGTGTCATTATCGATGTAATCAATGGATCTTTTGTGCCGGACGTCTCTGTGCATAAAATTGCCATCTCTATGTGCTAAGAGTCCTGCGCGTTTCTTCTTTTTCTTGTTGATTAGCTTTTGTTGTTCCTTTTTGTAGAGGCATTCCATTTCAGTTTCCATATCTTTGGCTCTTAATGGGATTTGTTGTAGGTTGACCAGTAAAGATATTTTCCTCCCAATTATTTTTTGCTTCTTGTCATAAAGTAAGTGAATTAAGTGGTTCCGCAGCTTCTCGCTGGTGCGTTTGCAGATGTTTTCAGCATGCTGAGAGTTGTGGGTGGTTGAAAGTGGGTTCCAGATGCGGAGTCCCTTGGGGACAAGATTCATCTTTTTACATTGGGTAAGAAAAAATATGTCGCTGTTGATCTGTGTTTCTCTTCTAGTCAGTTTGATCAGTTGCTTCTCAATGCGGCCAAATGCAGTATCATTCATGGTAATGTAGATTAGGTCGGCCGTGTTAGTCCAGATGCCAAAATCACGAGTATAGCAGTCTGTAGTGATACCTTTTTTATTGGACTAACGTTACATTTAAAGTACAAGCTTTCGAGAGGATTCCTCCCTTCCTCAGGTATAGAAGCTAACTGATCAGAATAATAGAATAAAACATAGGGACAGTCATAGGGCTCACAGTTGGGGGTGTTAGATGTAGTACATTGCCAAATGGCATGTAAAAAGATGAATCTTGTCCCCAAGGGACTCCGCATCTGGAACCCACTTTCAACCACCCACAACTCTCAGCATGCTGAAAACATCTGCAAACGCACCAGCGAGAAGCTGCGGAACCACTTAATTCACTTACTTTATGACAAGAAGCAAAAAATAATTGGGAGGAAAATATCTTTACTGGTCAACCTACAACAAATCCCATTAAGAGCCAAAGATATGGAAACTGAAATGGAATGCCTCTACAAAAAGGAACAACAAAAGCTAATCAACAAGAAAAGAAGAAACGCGCAGGACTCTTAGCACATAGAGATGGCAATTTTATGCACAGAGACGTCCGGCACAAAAGATCCATTGATTACATCGATAATGACACTGATCGGATCGCCACCACTCATACCGCAATCTCTGGCAAGATTGACATTGCTGGCATCAGTGAACCCCCACAGACTATTCTGAGATTGTTAACCTCTCCGATCATGTATTGTCCATACCCGAAAAAGCAGTCCTGTCCAAAGGACTAACTTTTTGTCCCAGCACCAAACTGGACCACATCCAACTATACTCAGACTTGGAGGAGTTCTTTAGAAGACTGAGACTTAAAGAGTTCTTCTTTGACAAAAATGACAATATTTCTACCATGAACAACAGGGAAAGCTAGGAACCAAGATTTCACACCTGCAGCAGGACGCAATGACAGATTAGACAACTATATTGAAAAATCCGCATGAGAGTGACATCCCTGGTTACCACACAGCAGCAGAAAAAAATACCACCGAACCTCTCACCTGCAGAGAAAGGATGGCCCTAAAAAATCTGTCCAGCAACAACAACATCATCATCAAGCCAGCTGACAAAGGGGGATCAGTAGTGGTCATGAACATCCAAGACTACATGGCAGAAGGTGACAGACAACTGTCAGATGTGAAATATTACCATAAATTGACTGAAGACCCAACAAAAGAATACAAAACCCAACTTGTCAGACTTATCAGGTCGTTCCCCAAACACCTACAGCAAGAATTGGAGAATCTGGTGCCTTCCAATCCTCGCATGGGCACGTTCTACATGCTGCCCAAAATCCACAAGCCCGGGAACCCAGGACGACCCATTATCGCAGGTATGGACACACTTACCGAACTTATTTCTGGCCTTATAGAGGATATCCTGAAACCCTTAGTAACCAACACTGCCAGTTATATACAGGACACCAGACTTTCTCAACAAACTCAGAGATATCCAGACACTACCGGCCGACACTATATTAGTTACTATGGATGTAGAATCCCTATACAGTAACATCCCACATAAAGATGGAATCAATGCCTGTCTCCAATCTCTCTCCTCCCACAATACTCCACATAAATATAGCGGTGACATTATTACCAAGCTGATTGAATTTATTCTCACACACAACTGCTTCAGCTTCAACAACAACTGCTACCTACAAATGACTGGGACCGCTATGGGTAGTAAAATGTCACCACTATACGCCAATCTTTTCATGGCAGATCTAGAACAGAGGTTCCTGAACACTCACCCTCACAAACCACACAAATATCTACGATACATTGATGATATTTTCATCATATGGACAGAAGGAGAGGAACGCCTTCTAGACTTTCACAAGGCATTTAATACGTTCCACCCATCGATCAAACTCCAGATGGATTTATCCAAGCAGTGTGAGCTTCCTGGACTGTACCATATCAGCTGCCAACGGCACGCTGCACTCATCTGTGTACAGGACGGCACGCTGCACTCATCTGTGTACAGGACGGCACGCTGCACTCATCTGTGTACAGGACGGCACGCTGCACTCATCTGTGTACAGGACGGCATGCTGCACTCATCTGTGTACAGGACGGCATGCTGCACTCATCTGTGTACAGGACGGCATGCTGCACTCATCTGTGTACAGGAAACCCACAGACAGGCCCAGCTACCTCCACAACACCAGCTTTCATCCCAACCACACCAAACAAGGCATCATCTATAGCCAGGCCATCAGGTACCACCGAATCGTCTCGGACACTGGGGACAGAGATAAACACCTGAGCAAACTGTCTGCATCATTCCAGCGGAAGGGCTACAAGGAAAGGACAATCTCTGAAAAAAATCAAATCGGCCCTGAAAACACCGCGCGAACAGCTGTTGCGCTACAAAGAAAAGAAAAACACCGCACGGATCCCTCTAGTAGTTTCCTACAACCCAACTCTAGAGGGAATTCGCAAAATCATCAAAGATCTGCAGCCACTGGTCACAGAGGACCCTGCGCTCAAAGAAATATTCCCACAGCCCCCCTTACTGGCATTCAAGCAACCCCCAAACCTGAGGCGAAAACTGGTCCGCAGCAAACTCACTCAGGTACAGGATGACATACAGAATGGGACCAAACGCTGTAACAAACCCCGCTGCAAACTGTGCCAACATATATGTGACAGCAGCACTGCGCGGCACAACAACGCCACTCACAACATCAAGGGATCATACCTGTGCACGTCAGAAAATGTGGTGTATATGATCCAGTGCACGGCATGTGATAAGGACTGCTATATTGGTGAAACCAGCCTTAAACTAAATCTCAGGATGAACCAGCACAGACACTCCATCAGGAACCACCAGGAAAACACATATTGTACCCCAGTGGGACATCACTTCAATCTAGCAGGGCCACTCATCCAAAACCTCAGAATCAAAATCCTCAAAGGACATTTTAAAGGTCACCGGGAACGCAAAACATATGAATGAAAATGATTCACATATTTCAACAATATAAAACAAGGACTTAATATAGATTCGGGTTTTTTAACCCACTATTATAACGTCACGTAATATTCATCATTCCTATTTTTGTGTCTTCCCCATACTCACTGTGTTGTGTTTTTTTTGTTGTGTGTGGTTTGTTTTGTTTTTTCTTATTTCTTTCGTTCTGTCCTTTCACATTCCCTTTGAAGTGGACATGATTGCATCTTGCCTGAGACAATTAAGGTTTCCCTTTTTTTTTTTATTCCCCCTCTGACCATGCCATTTGGCAATGTACTACATCTAACACCCCCAACTGTGAGCCCTATGACTGGCCCTATGTTTTTATTCTTTTATTCTGATCAGTTAGCTTCTATACCTGAGGAAGGGAGGAATCCTCTCGAAAGCTTGTACTTTAAATGTAACGTTAGTCCAATAAAAAAGGTATCACTACAGACTGCTATACTCGTGATTTTGGCATCTGGACTAACACGGCCGACCTAATATATATATATGTTTAATATTGCAGAAGCCACCCGCACATCATAGCAATTCAAAGAATTGCATCCCAGAGCTCCTGTGCCACATTCCCCATATGCAGCAAGGAATTCTGGGTAGGATATGCAAATGACCTCTGTCTCACTTTTATACATCCTGGATCTGTTATTACACAGAACCCTAAAATCAATGCTATGCCACACTGTGGCTTTGTAGCAAAGATAAGGTTATACAACTGTTCAAAGCCACTCCCAGGACAGCGCTGTTTCAGGTTTGTTGAACCTTCATCAGCTAGGAGGCAGGCATGACCAGTTGCAGTGGATGCTTGGACCATAGGTAAGTAAGTGTCTATAAGGGTTGTGGTGAAGGGCTTTTTATCTCACTTTTAGTCCTTCACCACAACCCTTATAGACACATATATATATATATAAAATCACATATGACACATAATAAAGATCATGTGACTCTTTCACATTCATATAAGAAACATATCCTGTTACTCTGTATATTCATTATATCCGCAATACATTTTAATGTTTGTCTTTTGCCATTTTCATTGATAATATCCAGAGATAATAGCAAAATTCACTGTTACCCAAGCGGGGTTGGATGCTCTGCAGATTACCCGGGTGAAGCTGTGGATAGTCCTCGGATTACCCGGGTGAAGCTGTGGATAGTCCTCGGATTACCTGGGTGAAGCTGTGGATAGTCCTCGGATTACCCGGGTGAAGCTGTGGATAGTCCTCGGATTACCCGGGTGAAGCTGTGGATAGTCCTCGGATTACCCGGGTGAAGCTGTGGATAGTCCTCAGATTACCCGGGTGCAGTGGCGTCACTAGGGTTGGGGTCACCCGGTGCGGTAATTTATGGTGTCATCCCCCTCGAGTTTTACGGATTTTTTTAACTACTCTTACTCCTAAATCAGTACTCCCATATAACACTGAATGCTCATACACACAGCGCACATTACTGTGAGGTTTATTGCTGTGGAACTCTCTCATATGCTCACACAAATTTTTGCCAACTGCCAGCAAGTACGATGCCTGTTCGAAGGCAGTGAAAGCACACATGGATATATATTGCCCCCCAGCTCACATATGGATATATTGCCCCCAGCAGCTCACCCATAGATATATATTGCCCCCAGCTCACATATGGATATATTGCGCCTCAGCTCACACATGGATATATTGCCCCTCAGCTCACACATGGATATATTGCCCCAGACCAGCTCACACATGGATATTGCCCCAGCTCATGGATATGCCCCAACACACATGGATACTGCCCCAAGCACACATGGATACTGCCCCAAGCACACATGGATAATGCCCCAGCTCACATGGATATGCCCCAGCTCGTCTCATGGATATTGCCCGAGCTCCTCTCATGGATTTTGCCCCAGCTCCTCTCATGGATTTTGCCCCAGCTCCTCTCATGGATTTTGCCCCAGCTCCTCTCATGGATTTTGCCCCAGCTCCTCTCATGGATATACTGCCCCAGCTCCTCTCATGGATATACTGCCCCAGCTCCTCTCATGGCTATGCCCCCAGCTCCTCTCATTGATATTGCCCCAGCTCATGGATACTGCCCCAGCTCATGGATTATGCCCCAGCTCATGGATTATGCCCCAGCTCATGGATACTGCCCCAGCTCATGGATACTGCCCCAGCTCATGGATACTGCCCCAGCTCATAGATATGCCCCAGCAGCTCATGGATATACCCCAGCAGCTCATGGATATGCCCCAGCAGCTCATGGATATGCCCCAGCAGCTCATGGATATGCCCCAGCAGCTCATGGATATGCCCCAGCTCATGGATTTGCCCCCCAGCTCATGGATTTGCCCCCCAGCTCATGGATACTGCCCCAGCTCATGGATACTGCCCCAGCTCATGGATACTGCCCCAGCTCATGGATATTGCCCCAGCTCCTCTCATGGATAATGCCCCAGCTCCTCTCATGGATAATGCCCCAGCTCCTCTCATGGATAATGCCCCAGCTCCTCTCATGGATTTTGCCCTAGCTCCTCTCATGGCTATGCCCCCAGCTCCTCTCATTGATATTGCCCCAGCTCATGGATAATGCCCCAGCTCATGGATAATGCCCCAGCACATGGATAATGCCCCAGCACATGGATAATGCCCCAGCTCATGGATACTGCCCCAGCTCATGGATATACCCCAGCAGCTCATGGATATGCCCCCCAGCTCATGAATTTGCCCCCCAGCTCATGGATACTGCCCCAGCACGTGGATACTGCCCCAGCGCGTGGATATGCCCCAGCAGCTCATGGATCTGCCCCCCCAGCTCATGGATTTGCCCCCCAGCTCATGGATATGCCTCAGCTCATGGATATGCCTCAGCTCATGGATACTGCCCCAGCTCATGGATACTGCCCCAGCTCATGGATACTGCCCCAGCTCAAACATGGATATGCCCCAGCTCATGGATTGCCCCAGCTCATGGATATGCCCCAGCTCATGGATACTGCCCCAGCTCATGGATACTGCCCCAGCTCATGGATATGCCCCAGCTCATGGATATGCCCCAGCTCATGGATACTGCCCCAGCTCATGGATTTGCCCCAGCTCACACATGGATTTGCCCCAGCTCATGGATATGCCCCAGCTCATGGATATGCCCCAGCTCATGGATACTGCCCCAGCTCATGGATACTGCCCCAGCTCATGGATTGCCCCAGCAGCTCATGGATATGCCCCAGCTCATGGATTGCACCAGCACATGGATTGCCCCAGCAGCTCATGGATATGCCCCAGCGCATGGATTGCCCCAGCGCATGGATTGCCCCAGCAGCTCATGGATATGCCCCAGCTCATGGATTGCACCAGCTCATGGATTGCCCCAGCAGCTCATGGATAATGTCCCAGCTCATGGATATGCCCCAGCTCACCTCCGCCGCGTGTTCGCTCCCTCTGAGCGTCCGGCGGCGCGCAGCATGGGCGCTCGCCTGGGGGAGCCATGTGACCAGCCGCGATTGGCTGGTGACGTGTTTCCTCCAGGCGAGCGCTGAAGCTGCATGCTTCGGACGCTCGCAGGGAGCGAATACGCGGCGGAGGGTGAGACACCCGCCCTTAGGGTGACGGTGTCACCCTAAGGGCGGCTGTCACCTGGTGCGGGCCGCACCCCCCGCCCCCACATTACGACGCCACTGCCCAGGTGAAGCTGTGGATAGTCCTCAGATTACCCGGGTGAAGCTTCAGACATGCACATTATCCGGGTAAAGTGCAGATTTTTCAGCTCTTCCACACCGTTACCCAAGGGCAGTTGGTTAGTCCTAAAATTACCCGGGTAAAGTCCGAAATTTTCATTTTTTTGCAGCTTTACCCAGCGGTTTTGGGTGATGTCAGAATTACCCAGGTACTCCTAGAATTAACCGCACTCCTGGCTTTACCCGTAACACATATATATATATATATGAGTATAGCAGTGTGTAGTGATACCTCTTTTTATTGGACGTTACGTTTAAACGACAAGCTTTCGAGTGTATAACGCTTCAGGTCTGGAAGCTATACTGATCTACACTAATTATATATATATATATATATATATATTGAGGGGACAGGCTGAGGGAGATGATAAATATTTGGCAATGTATTATATGAGGTTATAAACATACTCCCAGAAGATGTATTGTATTACGAGATATATATATATGTCCCTCCACTGCAGACCTTGCGCCCCCTGTATGAGCGCGTGAACCAGCCATGGGGAAGAATTACAGAATATTTCAATCAGGAGGAATCTCTAAATACAGAGTCACAGTAAATTCCCTTCACTCTTTTTACTGTTCTCATTGTGTTTGTTCCTGTCTGGGGCTCGGGGTGCAGCCTGGCCCTCACCCTGTGATTTTGGGGGGGCAGTCTCCCCATTCCGGTTCCTTCCCTGAGTGTAATATCATTCCTCTGTGCGTGTGTCGCCACCGCAGCAGGCACGGTGTTGGCGTGAGGCAGACATGTTGGCGCACAAGCTGTTCCACGCACCTCTGTTTTGACTAAAGTTGTGACAACAAACGCTGTGGTTTGCCAGTGATCCGGGTGCGATTCCTGGCGGGAGCCTGAGGGGGGAGCAGCTCGGCAGCCTCTGTCTGTCTGACGGCATCTCGTGCGGGGGGGGGGTTGTGTAGCGATGTGTACAGCTCCGGCAAACCGGCTACGCCATAAAACGCCTAGGATAGAGTTAACATGTTCAACACGGCCTGGACCCCCAAAACCATACGGAAGGGACTGCAGAGAGCAGGAGCAAGGCATGATGGGAAAAACATAAAAATAATTACAACTAACAGTGCTATGGTATATGATGGTGCTATATGATACAGGGTTCCCATTGCCCCAGGCTTATAGAAGGCACATATTACCCTACACATTATGGTATGTGATGGCGCTATATGAGGTCATGAGATTGAGCTGTGAGGTCAGCTCCTCCCGGAATTACATGTCTTTACTTGTTTTGTATTTTTAATGTGCATTATTTCCTCTTGGTGCGGGTTATTTCCCTCTGGCGCGGGTTATTTCCTCCTGGTGCGGGTTATGTCCCTCTGGCGCGGGTTATTTCCTCCTGGTGCAAGTTATTTCCCTTTGGCGCAGGTTATTTCCTCCTGGTGTGGGTTATTTCCTCGTGGTGCGGATTATTTCCCTCTGGTGTCGGTTATTTCCCTCTGGCGCGGGTTATTTCCTCCTGTTGTGGGTTATTTCCCTCTGGTGCAAGTTATTTCCCTCTGGTGCAAGTTATTTCCTCCTGGTGTGGGTTATGTCCCTCTGGCGCGGGTTATTTCCTCCTGGTGCGGGTAATGTCCCTCTGGCGCGGGTTTTTCCTCCTGGTGCGGGTTATTCCTCCTGGTGCGGGTTATTTCCTCCTGGTGCGGGTTATGTCCCTCTGGCGCGGGTTATGTCCTCCTGGTGCGGGTTATGTCCCTCTGGCGCGGGTTATTTCCTCCTGTTGCGGGTTATGTCCCTCTGGCGCGGGTTATTTCCTCCTGTTGCGGGTTATTTCCTCCTGGTGCAAGTTATTTCCCCCTGGTGTGGGTTATTTCCTCCTGGTGCAAGTTATTTCCCCCTGGTGCGGATTATTTCCCTCTGGTGTGGGTTATTTCCCTCTGGCGCGGGTTATTTCCTCCTGTTGTGGGTTATTTCCTCCCGGTGCAAGTTATTTCCCTTTGGCGCAGGTTATTCCTCCTGGTGCGGGTTATTTCCTCCTGGTGCGGGTTATTCCTCCTGGTGCGGTTATTTCCTCCTGGTGCGGGTTATGTCCCTCTGGCGCGGGTTATGTCCTCCTGGTGCGGGTTATGTCCCTCTGGCGCGGGTTATTTCCTCCTGTTGCGGGTTATGTCCCTCTGGCGCGGGTTATTTCCTCCTGTTGCGGGTTATTTCCTCCTGGTGCAAGTTATTTCCCCCTGGTGTGGGTTATTTCCTCCTGGTGCAAGTTATTTCCCCCTGGTGCGGATTATTTCCCTCTGGTGTGGGTTATTTCCCTCTGGCGCGGGTTATTTCCTCCTGTTGTGGGTTATTTCCTCCCGGTGCAAGTTATTTCCCTTTGGCGCAGGTTATTTCCTCCTGGTGCGAGTTATTTCCTCCTGGTGCGGGTTATTTCCTCCTGGTGCGGGTTATTTCCCTTTGGCGCGGGTTATTTCCTCCTGGTGCGGGTTATTTCCTCCTGGTGCAAGTTATTTCCCTTTGGCGCGGGTTATTTCCTCCTGGTGCGGGTTATTTCCTCCTGGTGCGGGTTATGTCCCTCTGGCGCGGGTTATTTCCTCCTGTTGCGGGTTATTTCCTCCTGGTGCAAGTTATTTCCCCCTGGTGTGGGTTATTTCCCCCTGGTGTGGGTTATTTCCTCCTGGTGCGGATTATTTCCCTCTGGCGCGGGTTATTTCCCTCTGGCGCGGGTTATTTCCTCCTGGTGCGGGTTATTTCCCTCTGGCGCGGGTTATTTCCTCCTGGCGTAGGTTATTTCCTCCTGGTGCAAGTTTTTTCCCTTTGGCACAGGTTATTTCCCTCTGGCACAGGTTAGTGTTTTCTAGCGAGGGTTAATTCCCTCTGGCGCGGGTTAATGTTTTCTAGCGAGGGTTAATTCCCTCTGGCGCGGGTTAATGTTTTCTAGCGAGGGTTAATTCCCTCTGGCGCGGGTTAATGTTTTCTAGCGAGGGTTAATTCCCTCTGGCGCGGGTTAATGTTTTCTAGCGAGGGTTAATTCCCTCTGGCGCGGGTTAATGTTTTCTAGCGAGGGTTAATTCCCTCTGGCGCGGGTTAATGTTTTCTAGCGAGGGTTAATTCCCTCTGGCGCGGGTTAATGTTTTCTAGCGAGGGTTAATTCCCTCTGGCGCGGGTTAATGTTTTCTAGCAAGGGTTAATTCCCTCTGGCGTGGGTTAATGTTTTCTAGCGAGGGTTAATTCCCTCTGGCACGGGTTAATGTTTTCTAGCGAGGGTTAATTCCCTCTGGCGCGGTTTCTAATGGCGGTCGGCGCGGATGTAATGCGTAATAATTTATTTACGATACAGACTGAGAATAAAAATTCCGGCTTCCTCTATCGATCGATACTGACTCGCTGCGTCTGTGCTTTAACATTAACCCTGTCTGTGCCAGCACGAGATATGCGGTGCGGGGGAGGGGCAGCGCAGCCATCAGGACGCCCTCTGTAAGGAGGTAAACATGCGGTAAGTTAACAAACCATCTGCTGGCCCCGGGGGTGAACCTGACCCTCGATACCCCCCACCAGCGGGATTCACTGAATTGACCGGCCAGATCAGGCGATTTCTCGTTAAATCCCCGGCAGTTTATGCTTCTTTACTGCTTCTCTCTGTAACCTGATCTCATTCCTCCCAGACAGTAAGAGTCACAGAGCTGGGTCTCCTGGAGGGTCCAAATACACTGGAATAACACTGGAAACGGCGAAAACTGCTACAACACTTCTCTTACCCGACTGGATTTACTAACACAAAGGGTAAAGCTCCCTGTGCCAACATACGCCGGGTCATGTGACATGAAACGATCATACGCCGGGTCATGTGACAGGAAACCCCCCCCCCTCTCCTCGTGCTCTTATTTTTTATGCAATATGTAGGAAATACTCCTAATAAGGCTAGGGTCAGACGAACGCATTTTCGCGTTGTCCGTGAAAAAGTGCGTTTGAACGAATGGACGTATTTTTTCACGGAATACGCGATAGCGGTCATACTATGCGCATTTGCGTCCGTGAATTTGTACGGATCCTCAATAAAACACTTTTTGTGTCTGGACGTTATGTTGGCCGGACATTAGCAGCGTCTGACGTCTCCCAATCACGCAAACACGCCGCTAGCGGACGCAGCGCACTCTGTACGACCGTACTAGCGGTTTGACGTTCTCGAAAAAATGCGTTCGTTTGCCACTTGCGTTGCGCAGCCGGACTTTCTGGCGACCGTACTTCGTATATTGGCCGTCATTTGCTGCTAGTGCGGCCGTAATTAAGTGCGCCAGAACGCACGTTAAAAGTGCGCTGGTCTGACTCTAGCCTAAATTTGCGTCACAGACATCCTATAGTCCGGCCTGAAACTCGCTCCTCACAGCCGATTGGCTAATAAGTCCATGCATCAACATTCCTGCTGAGGGCCAATCACACAGGTGTTCAGGGAGCGGCCTCACCCCGTCCCCTGGTTTTATTATTGGGGTGTTGCGCACATGGTGGTGTTGACCGGGCGGTCAGATTCAGGGTAACGCCGCGTGTCCGGTCCCCGAGCCGCCCCCAGACAGATGTGAAAACGCCTCCTGCAGATGTTGTGTTGCTGAGGTTTTAACCCCGCGGAGCCCGTGCTCGCCGTGCAGGATTCCCGTTGATCCGGCTGTAATGAGCTTGTATGGAAATGATCAGATCAATTTCCTGCAACCTGATCCAAGCGTCCGGCCAAATCCTGTGATCCCATAATCCCTCCCGCCTCATCCACAACCTCATCACAAGACGCCACGCGACGCACGCCGGCACTGTGTGACACACCACAGCCACGATGACCGGGCCCCGACATCCGCCCCGAGACAAGGCCCCGACAGCCGCCCGAGACCGGGCCCCGACAGCCGCTCAGGGAGACCGGGCCCCGACAGCCGCTCAGGGAAACCGGGCCCCGACAGCCGCTCAGGGAAACCGGGCCCCGACAGCCGCTCAGGGAAACCGGGCCCCGACAGCCGCTCAGGGAAACCGGGCCCCGACAGCCGCTCAGGGAAACCGGGCCCCGACAGCCGCTCAGGGAAACCGGGCCCCGACAGCCGCTCAGGGAAACCGGGCCCCGACAGCCGCTCAGGGAAACCGGGCCCCGACAGAAAAGCCGCTCAGGAAACCGGGCCCCGACAGCCGCTCAGGGAAACCGGGCCCCGGACAGCCGCTCAGGGAAACCGGGCCCCGACAGCCGCTCAGGAAACCGGGCCCCGACAGCCGCTCAGGGAAACCGGGCCCCGACAGCCGCTCAGGGAAACGGGCCCCGACAGCCGCTCAGGGAAACGGGCCCCGACAGCCGCTCAGGAAACCGGGCCCCGACAGCCGCTCAGGGAAACCGGGCCCCGACAGCCGCTCAGGGAAACCGGGCCCCGACAGCCGCTCAGGGAAACCGGGCCCCGACAGCCGCTCAGGGAAACGGCTTTCCTTGTGAACTTTGGGCAGAAAAGGAACTTTATTAGGACTGAAACAACTAATCGATGATTAAATTAGTTGTTAACTATTTCCATTATGGATTAATGGGTGTCGATTATTGGTCCTGTGTGCAGCACACACTGTTTAGAGTCAGACTGAAATAAACATAAATCACCTCCGCTTCGGAGCTGATTGGAGAAGACGCGCCGCTGCTTTACTAGCTATGATTTAGTTCTAGGGTTATGTCAGACACAACCAGTTTGTTTTTATTCCGTTTACAACAGTAGCAGAACTATAACACAAACAATAGGATACTGTCACTGGGTGAAGGAGCTGTATGCCTGTGTTTAATCCTTGAAGCTGGAGTCCTGTGCCACCAACCCACCCTCCCTGTCACACACTCTTTGGTCGGGAACTGCCATTCCCTCCCTTTGCTCTGGTCCCTTTCCCCAAACCTCTCTCCCACACTCAGATCTTGTCTTTTGTCCATACCCACTCCCTCTCACACTCAGGTCAAGTCACTCCCTTCCACCTCCAGTGCCTCCTCCCACTCAGTTTGTTCGCGAAATTCTTTAAAAGGGGACACTCTACGCATATTGACCACTTTAACTTATTAACCCCGATTTCATGCTGACATCATCATCATCTATGACCAAAAGTGCTTGTAGCCGCGTTCATTTGAGAAAGCAAAAATGGGTTTAAGCTGCACATGCAGCATCATCCCAGCCCTCTGACCAAGCCCTCGCACCATCGACCCATCCCTCTGACCAAGCACTCGCAGCATCGACCCATTCCTCTGACCAAGCCCTCGCAGCATCGACCCATTCCTCTGACCAAGCCCTCGCAGCATCAACCCATCCCTCTGACCAAGCACTCGTAGCATCAACCCATCCCTCTGACCAAGCACTCGCAGCATCAACCCATCCCTCTGACCAAGCACTCGCAGCATCATCCCATCCCTCTGACCAAGCCCTCGCACCATCGACCCATCCCTCTGACCCAGCACTCGCAGCATCGACCCATCCCTCTGACCAAGCCCTCGCACCATCGACCCATCCCTCTGACCAAGCCCTCGCACCATCGACCCATCCCTCTGACCAAGCCCTCGCACCATCGACCCATCCCTCTGACCAAGCCCTCGCACCATCGACCCATCCCTCTGACCAAGCCCTCGCAGCATCAACCCATCCCTCTGACCAAGCACTCGCAGCATCAACCCATCCCTCTGACCAATCACTCGCAGCATCATCCCATCCCTCTGACCAAGCCCTCGCACCATCGACCCATCCCTCTGACCCAGCACTCGCAGCATCGACCCATCCCTCTGACCAAGCCCTCGCACCATCGACCCATCCCTCTGACCAAGCCCTCGCACCATCGACCCATGCCTCTGACCAAGCCCTCGCACCATCGACCCATCCCTCTGACCAAGCCCTCGCACCATCGACCCATCCCTCTGACCAAGGCCCTCGCACCATCGACCCATCCCTCTGACCAAGCCCTCGCACCATCGACCCATCCCTCTGACCAAGCACTCGCAGCATCGACCCATCCCTCTGACCAAGCCCTCGCACCATCGACCCATCCCTCTGACCAAGCCCTCGCACCATCGACCCATCCCTCTGACCAAGCACTCGCAGCATCAACCTATCCCTCTGACCAAGCACTCGCAGCATCAACCCATCCCTCTGACCAAGCACTCGCAGGACACCAACCCATCCACCTGACCAAGCGCTCGCAGCATCGACCCATCCCTCTGACCAAGCCCTCGCACCATCGACCCATCCCTCTGACCAAGCACTCGCATACCTTGTGTGAAAAGTGCGCAAGATACGCAATTTGCTTATGAAAAAAGGGGGATATAGCCCACACACAGGATATAGAGAGGAAGTACAGCCAGCCCGCACACAGGATATAGAAAGGAAGTACAGCCAGCCCGCTCACAGGATATAGAGAGGAAGTACAGCCCGCACACAGGATAGAGAGAGGAAGTACAGCCCGCAAACAGGAAGTACAGCCCACACACAGGCTATAGAGAGGAAGTACAGACCGCACACAGGATATAGAGGAAGTACAGCACACACACACACAGGAAGTACCGCTCACACACAGGAAGTACAGCCCGCACACAGGAAGTACAGCCCACACACAGGATATAGAGGAAGTACAGCACACACACACACACAGGATAGAGGAAGTACAGCCCGCACACAGGAAGTACTGCTTGCACACAGGATATAGAGAGGAAGTACAGCCCGCACGCAGGATGAAGAGAGGAAGTACAGTCCGCACACAGGATATAGAGAGGATGTACAGCCCGCACACAGGATATAGAGAGGTAGAGAGGAAGCACAGCTCGCACACAGGATATAGGAGAGGAAGTACAGCCCGCACACAGGATATAGAGAGAGGAAGTACAGCCCGCACGCAGGATATAGAAGAGGAAGTACAGTCCGCACACAGGATATAGGAGAGGAAGTACAGCCTGCAAACAGGATATAGAGAGGAAGTACAGCCCACACACAGGCTATAGAGAGGAAGTACAGACCGCACACAGGATATAGAGGAAGTACAGACCGCACACAGGATATAGAGGAAGTACAGCACACACACACACAGGAAGTACCGCTCACACACAGGAAGTACAGCCCGCACACAGGAAGCACAGCCCGCACACAGGAAGTACAGCCCGCACACAGGAAGTACAGCCCGCACACAGGAAGTACAGCCCGCACACAGGATATAGAGGAAGTACAGCACACACACACAGGATAGAGGAAGTACAGCCCGCACACAGGAAGTACTGCTTGCACACAGGATATAGAGAGGAAGTACAGCCCGCACGCAGGATATAGAGAGGAAGTACAGTCCGCACACAGGATATAGAGAGGATGTACAGCCCGCACACAGGATATAGAGAGGTAGAGAGGAAGTACAGCTCGCACACAGGATATAGGAGAGGAAGTACAGCCCGCACACAGGATATAGAGAGGAAGTACAGACCGCACGCAGGATATAGAAGAGGAAGTACAGTCCGCACACAGGATATAGAGAGGAAGTACAGCCCACACACAGGCTATAGAGAGGAAGTACAGACCGCACACAAGATATAGAGAGGATGTACAGCCCACACACACAAGATATAGAGAGGATGTACAGCCCACACACACAAGATAGAGAGGAAGTACAGCCCGCAAACAGGAAGTACAGCCCACAAACAGGAAGTACAGCCCACACACACAGGAAGTACAGCCCGCACACAGGAAGTACAGCACACACACACAGGATATAGAGAGGAAGTACAGTCCGCACACAGGATATAGAGGGGAAGTACAGCCCACACACAGGATATAGAGGGGAAGTACAGCCCACACACACAAGATATAGAGAGGAAGTACAGCCCACACACACAGGATATAGAGAGGAAGTACAGCCCACACACACAGGATATAGAGGGGAAGTACAGCCTGCACACACAGGATATAGAGGGGAAGTACAGCCCACACACAGTAAGTACAGCTTGCACACAGGATATAGAAAGGAAGTACAGCCCGCAAACAGGATATAGAGAGGAAGTACAGCCCGCACACAGGATATAGAGAGGAAATACAGCCCACACACAGGATATAGAAGAGGAAGTACAGCCCACACACAGGCTATAGAGAGGAAGTACAGACCGCACACAGGATATAGAGGAAGTACAGCACACACACAGGAAGTACTGCTTGCACACAGGATATAGAGAGGAAGTACAGCCCGCATGCAGATATAGAGAGGAAGTACAGTCCGCACACAGGATATAGGAGAGGAAGTACAGCCTGCAAACAGGATATAGAGAGGAAGTACAGCCTGCAAACAGGATATAGAGAGGAAGTACAGCCTGCAAACAGGAAGTACAGCCCACACACAGGCTATAGAGAGGAAGTACAGCCCGCAAACAGGATATATAGAGGAAGTACAGCCCGCACACACAGGAAGTACAGCCCGCACACACAGGAAGTACAGCCCGCACACACAGGAAGTATAGCCCGCACACAGGATATAGAGGAAGTACAGCACACACACACAGGATCTAGAGAGGAAGTACAGCCCACACACAGGCTATAGAGAGGAATTACAGACCGCACACAGGATATAGAGTAAGTACAGCACACACACAGGATAGAGAGAAAGTACAGCCCACACACAGGAAGTACCGCTCGCACACAGGAAGTACAGCCCACACACAGGAAGTACAGCCCACAGACAGGAAGTACAGCCCACACACAGGAAGTACAGCCCACACACAGGAAGTACAGCCCACACACAGGAAGTACAGCCCACACACAGGAAGTACAGCCCGCACGCAGGCTATAGAGAGAAAGTACAGCCCACACACACAGAATAGAGAAAGTACAGCCCACACACACACAGGATAGAGGAAGTACAGCCCACACACAGGATATAGAGAGGAAGTACAGCCCGCACGCAGGATATAGAGAGGAAGTACAGCCTGCACACACAGGATATAGAGGGGAAGTACAGCCCGCACACACCGGATATAGAGGGGAAGTACAGCCCGCACACAGTACGTACAGCCCGCACACAGGATATAGAGAGGAAGTACAGCCCGCACACAGGATATAGAGAGGAAGTACAGCCCCCACACAGGATATAGAGAGGAAGTACAGCCCGCACACAGGATATAGAGAGGAAGTACAGCCCACACACAGGATATAGAGAGAAAGTACAGTCCGCAAACAGGAAGTACAGCCCACAAACACGAAGTACAGCCCACACACAGGAAGTACAGCCCACACACAGGAAGTACAGCCCACACACAGGAAGTACAGCCCACACACAGGAAGTACAGCCCGCACACAGGATATAGAGAGGAAGTACAGCACACACAGGATATAGAGAGGAAGTACAGCTCACACACAGGAAGTACAGCCCGCACACAGGATATAGAGAGGAAGTACAGCCCGCACACACAGGAAGTACAGCCCACACACAGGCTATAGAGAGGAATTACAAACCGCACACAGGATAGAGAGGAAGTACAGCCCACACACAGGATAAAGAGGAAGTACAGCCCGCACACAGGATATAGAGAGGAAGTACAGCCTGCACACAGGATATAGAGAGGAAGTAGGGCCCGCACACAGGATATAGAGAGGAAGAACAGCCTACACACAGGATATAGAGGAAGTACAGCACACACACAGGATATAGAGGAAGTACAGCCCACACACAGGATAGAGAGGAAGTACAGCCCACACACAGGATAAAGAGGAAGTACAGCCCACACACAGGATATAGAGAGGAAGTACAGCCCGCACACAGGATATAGAGAGGAAGTACAGCCCGCACACAGGAAGTACAGCCCGCACGCAGGCTATAGAGAGAAAGTACAGCCCACACACACACACACACACAGGATAGAGGAAGTACAGCCCACACACAGGATAGAGAGAGGAAGTACAGCCCGCACGCAGGATATAGAGAGGAAGTACAGTCCGCACACACAGGATATAGAGAGGAAGTACAGCCCGCACACACAAGATATAGAGAGGAAGTACAGCCCACACACAGGATATAGAGAGGAAGTACAGCCCACACACACAGGATATAGAGGGGAAGTACAGCCCGCAAACAGTAAGTACAGCTTGCACACAGGATATAGAGAGGAAGTACAGCCCGCACACAGGATATAGAGAGGAAGTACAGCCCGCACACAGGATATAGAGAGGAAGTACAGCCCGCACACAGGATATAGAGAGGAAGTACAGCCCGCACACAGGATATAGAGAGGAAGTACAGCCCGCACACAGGATATAGAGAGGAAATACAGCCCGCAAACAGGATATAGAGAGGAAGTACAGCCCGCAAACAGGAAGTACAGCCCACAAACAGGAAGTACAGCCCACAAACAGGAAGTACAGCCCACACACAGGAAGTACAGCCCACACACAGGATATAGAGAGGAAGTACAGCACACACACAGGATATAGAGAGGAAGTACAGCTCACACACAGGAAGTACAGCCCGCACGCAGGCTATAGAGAGGAAGTACAGCCCACACACACAGGATAGAGGAAGCACAGCCCACACACAGGATATAGAGAGGAAGTACAGTCCGCACACAGGATATAGAGAGGATGTACAGCCCGCACACAGGATATAGAGAGGAAGTACAGCCCACACACACAAGATATAGAGAGGAAGTACAGCCCACACACACAGGATATAGAGGGGAAGTACAGCCCGCACACACAGGATATAGAGGGGAAGTACAGCCCGCACACAAACAGGATATAGAGGGTAAGTACAGCCCGCACACAGTAAGTACAGTTTGCACACAGGATATAGAGAGGAAGTACAGCCCGCACACAGGATATAGAGAGGAAGTACAGCCCGCACACAGGATATAGGAGAGGAAGTACAGCCCGCACACAGGATATAGGAGAGGAAGTACAGCCCGCAAACAGGATATAGAGAGGAAGTACAGCCCACACACAGGATATAGAGGGGAAGTACAGCCCGCAAACAGGAAGTACAGCCCACACACACAGGAAATACAGCCCGCACACAGGATATAGAGGAAGTACAGCCCACACACAGGATATAGAGAGGAGGTACAGCCCACACACAGGATATAGAGAGGAAATACAGCCCGCACACAGGATAGAGAGGAAGTACAGCCCGCACACAGGATATAGAGAGGAAGTACAGCCCGCACACAGGATATAGAGAGGAAGTACAGCCCGCAAACAGGAAGTACAGCCCGCACACAGGATATAGAGAGGAAGTACAGCCTGCACACAGGATATAGAGAGAAAATACAGCCCGCAAACAGGATATAGAGAGGAAGTACAGCCCACACACAGGAAGTACAGCTCGCACACAGGATATAGAGAGGAAGTACAGCTCGCACACAGGATAGAGAGAGGAAGTACAGCTCGCACACAGGATAGAGAGAGGAAGTACAGCCCACACACACAGGATATAGAGGGGAAGTACAGCCCGCACACACAGGATATAGAGGGGAAGTACAGCCCGCACACACAGGATATAGAGGGGAAGTACAGCCCGCACACACAGGATATAGAGGGGAAGTACAGCCCGCACACACAGGATATAGAGGGGAAGTACAGCCCGCACACACAGGATATAGAGGGGAAGTACAGCCCGCACACACAGGATATAGAGGGGAAGTACAGCCCGCACACACAGGATATAGAGGGGAAGTACAGCCCGCGCACACACAGGATATAGAGGGGAGGTACAGCCCGCACACACACAGGATATAGAGGGGAGGTACAGCCCGCACACAGGAAGTACAGTTTGCACACAGGATATAGAGAGGAAGTACAGCCCGCACACAGGATATAGAGAGGAAGTACAGCCCACACACAGGAAGTACAGCTCGCACACAGGATATAGAGAGGAAGTACAGCTCGCACACAGGATAGAGAGAGGAAGTACAGCTCGCACACAGGATAGAGAGAGGAAGTACAGCCCACACACACAGGATATAGAGGGGAAGTACAGCCCGCACACACAGGATATAGAGAGGAAGTACAGCCCGCACACACAGGATATAGAGGGGAAGTACAGCCCGCACACACAGGATATAGAGGGGAAGTACAGCCCGCACACACAGGATATAGAGGGGAAGTACAGCCCGCACACACAGGATATAGAGGGGAAGTACAGCCCGCACACACAGGATATATAGAGGGGAAGTACAGCCCGCGCACACACAGGATATAGAGGGGAAGTACAGCCCGCGCACACACAGGATATAGAGGGGAGGTACAGCCCGCACACACACAGGATATAGAGGGGAGGTACAGCCCGCACACAGGAAGTACAGTTTGCACACAGGATATAGAGAGGAAGTACAGCCCGCACACAGGATATAGAGGAAGTACAGCCCACACACAGGATATAGAGAGGAAGTACAGCCCGCACACAGGATATAGAGAGGAAATACAGCCCGCACACAGGATATAGAGGAAGTACAGCCCACACACAGGATATAGAGAGGAAGTACAGCCCACACACAGGATATAGAGAGGAAATACAGCCCGCACACAGGATATAGAGAGGAAATACAGCCCGCACACAGGATATAGAGAGGAAGTACAACCCGCAAACAGGAAGTACAGCCCACACACACAGGAAGTACAGCCCGCACACAGGATATAGAGGAAGTACAGCCCGCACACAGGATATAGAGAGGAAGTACAGCCCGCACACAGGATATAGAGAGGAAGTACAGCCCGCACACAGGATATAGAGAGGAAGTACAGCCCACACACAGGATATAGAGAGGAAGTACAGCCCGCACACAGGATATAGAGAGGAAGTACAGCCCGCACACAGGATATAGAGAGGAAGTACAGCCCGCAAACAGGAAGTACAGCCCACACACACAGGAAGTACAGCCCGCACACAGGATATAGAGAGGAAGTACAGCTCACACACAGGATATAGAGAGGAAGTACAGTTCACACACAGGATATAGAGAGGAAGTACAGCCCACACACACAGGAAGTACAGCCCACACACAGGCTATAGAGGAAGTACAGCACACACAAAGGATAGAGAGGAAGTACAGCCCACACACAGGATAAAGAGGAAGTACAGCCCACACACAGGATATAGAGAGGAAGTACAGCCCACACACAGGATATAGAGAGGAAGTACAGCCCACACACAGGATATAGAGAGGAAGTACAGCCCACACACAGGATATAGAGGGGAAGTACAGCCCGCACACACAGGATATAGAGGGAAGTACAGCCCGCACACACAGGATATAGAGGGGAAGTACAGCCCGCACACACAGGATATAGAGGGGAAGTACAGCCCGCACACACAGGATATAGAGGGGAAGTACAGCCCGCGCACACACAGGATATAGAGGGGAGGTACAGCCCGCACACACACAGGATATAGAGGGGAGGTACAGCCCGCACACAGGAAGTACAGTTTGCACACAGGATATAGAGAGGAAGTACAGCCCGCACACAGGATATAGAGAGGAAGTACAGCCCACACACAGGAAGTACAGCTCGCACACAGGATATAGAGAGGAAGTACAGCTCGCACACAGGATAGAGAGAGGAAGTACAGCCCACACACACAGGATATAGAGGGGAAGTACAGCCCGCACACACAGGATATAGAGGGGAAGTACAGCCCGCACACACAGGATATAGAGGGGAAGTACAGCCCGCACACACAGGATATAGAGGGGAAGTACAGCCCGCACACACAGGATATAGAGGGGAAGTACAGCCCGCACACACAGGATATAGAGGGGAAGTACAGCCCACACACACAGGATATAGAGGGGAAGTACAGCCCGCACACACAGGATATAGAGGGGAAGTACAGCCCGCACACACAGGATATAGAGGGGAGGTACAGCCCGCACACACACAGGATATAGAGGGGAGGTACAGCCCGCACACAGGAAGTACAGTTTGCACACAGGATATAGAGAGGAAGTACAGCCCGCACACAGGATATAGAGGAAGTACAGCCCACACACAGGATATAGAGAGGAAGTACAGCCCGCACACAGGATATAGAGAGGAAATACAGCCCGCACACAGGATATAGAGGAAGTACAGCCACACACAGGATATAGAGAGGAAGTACAGCCCACACACAGGATATAGAGAGGAAATACAGCCCGCACACAGGATATAGAGAGGAAATACAGCCCGCACACAGGATATAGAGAGGAAGTACAACCCGCAAACAGGAAGTACAGCCCACACACACAGGAAGTACAGCCCGCACACAGGATATAGAGGAAGTACAGCCCGCACACAGGATATAGAGAGGAAGTACAGCCCGCACACAGGATATAGAGAGGAAGTACAGCCCGCACACAGGATATAGAGAGGAAGTACAGCCCACACACAGGATATAGAGAGGAAGTACAGCCCGCACACAGGATATAGAGAGGAAGTACAGCCCGCACACAGGATATAGAGAGGAAGTACAGCCCGCAAACAGGAAGTACAGCCCACACACACAGGAAGTACAGCCCGCACACAGGATATAGAGAGGAAGTACAGCTCACACACAGGATATAGAGAGGAAGTACAGTTCACACACAGGATATAGAGAGGAAGTACAGCCCACACACACAGGAAGTACAGCCCACACACAGGCTATAGAGGAAGTACAGCACACACAAAGGATAGAGAGGAAGTACAGCCCACACACAGGATAAAGAGGAAGTACAGCCCACACACAGGATATAGAGAGGAAGTACAGCCCACACACAGGATATAGAGAGGAAGTACAGCCCACACACAGGATATAGAGAGGAAGTACAGCCCACACACAGGATATAGAGAGGAAGTACAGCCCGCACACAGGAAGTACAGCTCGCACACAGGATATAGAGAGGAAGTACAGCCCACACACACAGGAAGTACCGCTCGCACACAGGAAGTACAGCCCACACACAGGAAGTACAGCACACACACAGGATATAGAGAGGAAGTACAGCCCGCACACAGGATATAGAGAGGAAGTACAGCCCGCACACAGGATATAGAGAGGAAGTACAGCCCGCACACAGGATATAGAGAGGAAGTACAGCCCGCACACAGGATATAGAGAGGAAGTACAGCCCACACACAGAGGAAGTACAGCCCACACACACAGGAAGTACAGCCCACACACACAGGAAGTACAGCCCACACACACAGGAAGTACAGCCCACACACACAGGAAGTACAGCCCACACACAGGATATAGAGAGGAAGTACAGCCCACACACAGGATATAGAGAGGAAGTACAGCCCACACACAGGATATAGAGAGGAAGTACAGCCCGCACACAGGATCTAGAGAGGAAGAACAGCCCACACACACAGGATGTACCGCTCGCACACAGGAAGTACAGCCCGCACACAGGCTATAGAGAGGAAGTACAGCCCACACACACAGGCTATAGAGAGGAAGTACAGCCCGCACACAGGATAGAGAGGAAGTACAGCCCACACACAGGATATAGAGAGGAAGTACAGCCCGCACACAGGATATAGAGAGGAAGAACAGCCCACACACACAGGATGTACCGCTCGCACACAGGAAGTACAGCCCGCACACAGGCTATAGAGAGGAAGTACAGCCCACACACAGGATATAGAGAGGAAGTACAGCCCACACACACAGGATAGAGGAAGTACAGCCCACACACAGGATATAGAGAGGAAGTACAACCCGCACACAGGAAGTACTGCTTGCACACAGGATATAGAGAGGAAGTACAGGCCGCACACAGGATATAGAGAGGATGTACAGCCCGCACACAGGATATAGAGAGTAAGTACAGCCCACACACACAGGATATAGAGGGGAAGTACAGCCCGCACACACAGGATATAGAGGGGAAGTACAGCCCGCACACACAGGATATAGAGGGGAAGTACAGTCCGCACACAGTAAATACAGCTTGCACACAGGATATAGAGAGGAAGTACAGCCCGCACACAGGCTATAGAGAGGAAGTACAGCCATAGAGAGGAAGTACAGCCCGCGCACAGGATATGGACAGGAAATACTGCGTGAACATTGACTTTAGAGAGGAACATGTTCCAGCTGTGGCTTGTGTTCTTCCACCAGTCTGTCACAGAAATAGCCACGTGTGATATATATATATATATATATATATATATATATATATATATATGTGAAGCTGTGGCTCCGGGCGCGGGATTCCCTACGTGGGCCGTTTCCAGGTTATTTAGCATCAGAATATAAACATATTATATACAGGACCGTAACGACGACACTGGAGGCACCTCTCTGGGTGAATGTGCTTAGGGCCGGCTTGTGGCCCCTAGAATTTTCAGGCCCCTTTCTCAGTGCTGCAGTGTCCCTTTAAGAGTGTGAGCCCCGCCGCGGTTTCCAGCGAGAGATTCCGCCATGTGCCTGATATCTAAAATAAACAGCCGCTTCCCTTTTCAGATGAGGAACTAAGAGCATTGGCAAAGGTCACTAATGAGCTGCAAGAACGATCACTTCCTCCTGGTCCAGGGACGCCTTGTGCGCCGTCAGCTGGGAAGAGCCGCAGCAATGAACAGCAGCTTAGGCTGAGAATAACACAGTTTGTACCCCAAACGCTGTGAATTACAGGCTGAACAAACGCCGGAACAGGAAACCAACACGGCAATCACTGAATAGACAGATTCTCAGGGTCTCGGGGTGAATGGGCAGATCCTCGGGGAAACGTGGCGGCCTCTTTGCATGACGCTGGTTTCTGTCGGCGGCTCCTCTGCACTTTCTGGCCGGTTAATCACTGGACTCCGGTGCCGCCATCATTCTAAACCCAAACTTCCGTTCACAGATTTTACCAATTTCCTGCGGAATTCTTTTATAACACCCCCCCCCCCCTGTCCTGGAGCTGCAGAGCATTCGCTGTAATCTGCGGAGCTGCAGAGCATTCGCTGTAATCTGCGGAGCTGCAGAGCATTCGCTGTAATCTGCGGAGCTGCAGAGCATTCGCTGTAATCTGCGGAGCTGCAGAGCATTCGCTGTAATCTGCGGAACTGCAGAGCATTTGCTGTAATCTGCAGGGGTGCTGCAGAGCATTCACTGTAATCTGCGGAGCCGCGGCACAGAGGAGTCACAAGACGTACGTCCATCAATCCATTAAATTGTTCGTAATCCCTGCGGATCGAGACGGTGAGAAACCGAATTGTGGGTTTTTGGGTCAGGAGCTGCGAGTTTCAAGCTCGGCTTCGCTTGGCGTTCCCTCTAAGCATTTTATAATGAGGGTTGCATGTGCTTAACCCTTTCCCTCCCATCCCTACAAATGTCTCCCTTTATAGGCTTTGCCGGAGCAGGTGATTTTAACCCTTTTCTGCCTGGGAGCTTCTATTCATGAAAGAAAAGGAATGACCTCGGCAAGTTACGGACGCGCTCGCTGCGGCTTCCGGCTACTCTTGGGTAGTTTTATTCATTAATAAGTTACCTGGCACTTTTCCGCTCGGGGCGGGCGACGCACGGTAGGAATGCAGCCTCACAGGCCGGAGAGGTCACGCGGGCCCTGAGCGCTGACAATCTGCAGAAAAATAGTTTGTCGCCTTCCTGCCCCAAACCATGAGATGTGTCCCCTATGCGCGTCGCGCACCTATGAATGGAATCCCAGCGAGAATGCGAGGACGCGCCGCGTATAGACAACAGGCGTCGCGGCCCTTTAACAATCTCCTCTGACGTGGAGAAACGATCACAGAGCAAGACCCCGATTCTCAAAAAAACCCCATCCTCCAGCCCTGACAGAGTCACCACCCCAAAAAGAATGTCCCCGCCCCCAAAAAATGACCCCGGCCTTCCCCCAAACAGAATGCGCCCGCCCCCAAAAAGAATGTCCCCGCCCCCAAACAGAATGCGCCCGGCCTCCCTCCAAACAGAATGCGCCCCCCCTATACAGAATGCGCCCCCCCTATACAGAATGCGCCCGGCACCCCCTATACAGAATGCGCCCGGCACCCCCTATACAGAATGCGCCCGGCACCCCCCTATACAGAATGCGCCCCCCCTATACAGAATGCGCCCCCCCTATACAGAATGCGCCCGGCGCCCCCCTATACAGAATGCGCCCGGCGCCCCCTATACAGAATGCGCCCGGCACCCCCTATACAGAATGCGCCCGGCACCCCCCTATACAGAATGCGCCCCCCCTATACAGAATGCGCCCCCCCTATACAGAATGCGCCCGGCGCCCCCCTATACAGAATGCGCCGGCGCCCCCCTATACAGAATGCGCCCCCTATACAGAATGCACCCGCACCCCCCCTATACAGAATGCGCCCCCCCTATACAGAATGCGCCCGGCGCCCCCCCCTATACAGAATGCCGCCCCCATACCCCTATACAAATGCGCCCCCTATACAGAATGCGCCCGGCGCCCCCCCCTATACAGAATGCGCCCCCCCCCCTATACAGAATGTGCCCGGCGCCCCCCCTATACAGAATGCGCCCCCCATATGAATGTCTGAATGTTAATATTCGACACATTTGATTTTTTTCCACGAAATCCCTAGAGCATAAAGCTGGACCTGAAGGGGTTAATCTGGCTGGTTATGATCCTGCCCGTCATCTTCCGCATTAGACACCATTAAATATTTAAGTTCCATTTGCTGCGCTCTATCTATAGCGGCGTCTCCGCACAGAGGGGAATTAGCAGCGGAGCTATTTGTCTGCCGCAGGAAACGCTCAGAGAGTTACCGGGGAGGGGGGGAGGGGGGGGTCTCATCTGATCCAAATGTAACAAGTAAAACTAGAGAAATTATTTATAACAAGTGTTTCCGGGGCAAAGTGCGCGTCATGGAGCAGTCGCCATGGAAACCAAAGGGAAATTCTTGCTCTACTTCAATACTTTCCCTAAAATTGCTCTTTTCACCAAAAAATATATAGTTTATATAGACGGTATGAACCAGATTCCTCCGTAAAAATGTGCATATCTGCGCAGACACACACGCAGCGCAGACACACACGCAGCGCAGACACACACGCAGCGCAGCCCCGGCCAGACTATGCTCTGCACAGGCGCCGGGATCTGATCTTTCCTGCCCACGAGTCAGGATTTCCCCATTGCATCAATCAGATGAACCCCCGGGGTGCAGATACCCCCCCCAACCTGACAAATCCAGGACATAAGGGTGATGGGAGAGAGCTTCCCGTAAATTAACCAATCACAAGGATGGTTTACAGGTTTCCATGGTGAGGGCTTCACCCAGCCTCGATACACTGTATACCAGCTTGCATGGACAGAGATCAGGAGCCGAGATGAGCCAGAATCAGCCAAATTAGGGTAAAAAACAGGAATTCTAAAAATGCTCAATTAGTGCGTCCCAGTTCTCCCGTCCATTGCTGCCGAGTTACACGCCTGGATCTCCGCGACGCGGCTCTGCGCCACAAATCCCTACATTCCACATATCTCCCCCCCATCCCATTGGAATCACCTATACCCAGTGCGGCCAGGGCTGGAGACCAGGGGGTGTCCCTGCCCGAGAAGACGCGTTCCCGCTATAGTGAGGATTTTATTGCGTTGCCCTGATGAAGCGCCGCTCGCCGCCACACGGCAACGTTTATTCTAAGGGCAATAAACTGAAATTTAAAGAATCGGGTAAAAAGGGGAAGTTTTCTTTTCGCAAACCCTGGCGTCCCTCATCAGATTGCGAGTCGAGCTCCTGACACGTCGAGAATGGAAATAATGAGGAACTAAACGACTTCTCGATAAGATAACGAGGGAACAGTAACGTCTCTTACCGCAGCGACTTTCCTATAAGCGTGACCGGAAAATATCTGCGCCGCAACAACGTTACCATCAGACACGCCTGAACAGCGCACTATACATTCATTCCGAGACCCGAGCGGAGGTACACACTGTAATAAATCCCAATATAATAAACATATCAAAAGATGAAAAGTAACAAAGCGTCACTAACACCCGCGCAGGGCGTACAGGTATGTCACATATTGCTAAAAGGGATTAAATTTATTATTTTAACATTCATCTACTCCGAATGCCCCGTAGTGACATTACAAGCAACCCAAAAACAGATGACAACACTGCATATTCATGAAAAACAAAACCAGCAACTTTTCATGCGATATAACGCCCTGTATAACATAACCTGTGTGTGATATAACTCCCTGTATAATATAACCCTGTGCGTGATATAACTCCCTGTATAACCCTGTGTGCGATATAACTCCTTGTATAACATAACCTGTGTGTGATATAACTCCCTGTATAATATAACCCTGTGCGTGATATAACTCCCTGTATAATATAACCCTGTGCGTGATATAACTCCCTGTATAACCCTGTGTGCGATATAACTCCTTGTATAACCCTGTGTGCGATATAACTCCTTGTATAACATAACCTGTGTGTGATATAACTCCCTGTATAATATAACCCTGTGCGTGATATAACTCCCTGTATAACCCTGTGTGCGATATAACTCCTTGTATAATATAACCCTGTGTATGATATAACTCCCTGTATAATATAACCCTGTGCGTGATATAACTCCCTGTATAACCCTGTGTGTGATATAACTCCCTGTATAATATAACCCTGTGTATGATATAACTCCCTGTATAATATAACCCTGTGTATGATATAACTCCCTGTATAATATAACCTGTGTGTTATATAACTCCCTGTATAATATAACCCTGTGTATGCTATAACTCCCTGTATAATATAACCCTGTGTATGATATAACTCCCTGTATAATAGAACCGTGTGTGTGATCTAACTCCCTGTATAATATAACCCTGTGTGTTATATAACTCCCTGTATAATATAACCCTGTGTATAATATAACTCCCTGTACAATATAACCCTGTGTGTGATATAACTCCCTGTATAATATAACCCTGTGTATGATATAACTCCCTGTATAATATAACCCTGTGTATGATATAACTCCCTGTATAATATAACCCTCTATGCGATATAACTCCCTGTACAATATAACCCTGTGTGTGATATAACTCCCTGTATAATATAACCCTGTGTATGCTATAACTCCCTGTATAATATAACCCTGTGTATAATATAACTCCCTGTACAATATAACCCTGTGTGTGATATAACTCCCTGTATAATATAACCCTGTGTATGATATAACTCCCTGTATAATATAACCCTGTGTATGATATAACTCCCTGTATAATATAACCCTCTATGCGATATAACTCCCTGTACAATATAACCCTGTGTATGATATAACTCCCTGTATAATATAACCCTGTGTATGATATAACTCCCTGTATAATATAACCCTGTGTATAATATAACTCCCTGTACAATATAACCCTGTGTGTGATATAACTCCCTGTATAATATAACCCTGTGTATGATCTAACTCCCTGTATAATATAACCTGTGTGTTATATAACTCCCTGTATAATATAACCCTGTGTATGATATAACTCCCTGTATAATATAACTCCCTGTATAATATAACCCTGTGTATGATATAACTACCTGTATAATATAACTCCCTGTACAATATAACCCTGTGTGTGATATAACTCCCTGTATAATATAACCCTGTGTGTGATATAACTCCCTGTATAATATAACCCTGTGTATGATAGAACTCCCTATATAATATAACCCTCTATGCGATATAACTCCCTGTATAATATAACCCTGTGTGTGATATAACTCCGTGTGTGATATAACTCCCTGTATAATATAATTCCTTGATGGCAACGAGTGACTATGCGTGATCATGGGGAAGATGTGAATAAAGGTTTGGAAATATTAGATATTGTAGTAATAAATCATTAAAGGGGAATCCCCGGAGACAGCACGAAACCAAAAGCAGCTCATACAATAAATAGCACTCATCTCTTCCCTCCCTGAACACTCATTTCTGAACGCCGCACACCCCGCGCACACAGGAGACGCACGCGCCCACGCGCAGGAGATGTTTCCGAGCTACTTTCTAAGGTTTGAAATGCTTTAATTAGTCATTAAACTCGACAGACGATCCAGGTGTCCACAGTAACATCATCACTCCAATCAATGCGGCCAAGGTCATCCTCAAGGTCGTGCCAGAGGCATAAGAGGACAGAGCTGCTCAGCCTTGATATAAAATCAGGAATAAAAGCAAAGAGGGGATTTTTCTTCATGCATTTAAAAGGAGGACATTACCAGGGAAATACCGAGCTCCGCGGTGCCGTCACCGGACAGGCCTCGCTCTTCTCCGCTGCATTATCAGGGAGCGTTTTACTCCAATAACGTCTGTAGCAAATCCCATCATCACGGACACCCTGTCCCACCATGTTATTACGCTCCCTTTACCATATATGCACTACATTTTGGGCTTTGTCTGATTAATAAATCACATGGTTACTGTAACGGAATCCCCGGATCCCTAAATGCAGACACCGCACTCTGTACATTGCCGGTCCCGTGTACACCATGTGCCGGTCCCGTAGAATAACCAGAAATCTATGAACAGGACAGTCACACAGTAAAGAGAAAGCAAGCCGAAGTCAGGAACTAGAGAGGGAAGTGCGACACGTTAAGGTTCGGTACACAGGGTAAAACAAGATATAATATACAGCCAAGGGAACAGAGCTAAGGTCGGTTCTCTGAAAACTAGAAAAAGCAAGGGTTAATGCCAAGGGAGCCGGCAATAACAGTCGGTGGCCTGCTAGCGAGCAGTGAGGATAATGCTGCCGACCGCCCCGTGGGACCCCGGACGTGACAGTTATGTAGGCATAAATACACAGGAAGTGGGATATATTATACAGGGAGTTATATCGCATAGAGGGTTATATTTAGGGATGCACCGATACCATTTTTTTATGACCGAGTACCGACATTTTTATTTAATGTCATGTGACCGCTTTTCAATAAGAACAGACCTCATACATATATATATTGCCCCCAACTCATAGATATATTGCCCCCAGCTCACAGATATATTGCCCCAGCTCAGATATATTGCCCACAGCACAGATATATTGCCCCCAGCTCACAGATATATTGCCCCCAGTTCACAGATATATTGCCCCCAGCTCACAAAGATATATTGGACCCCAGCTCACAAAAATATATATCTTTGTGAGCCGAGGGGTCCAATATATCATTGTGAGCCGAGGGGTCCAATATATCATTGTGAGCCGAGGGGTCCAATATATCATTGTGAGCCGAGGGGTCCAATATATCATTGTGAGCCGAGGGGTCCAATATGGACCCATCGGCTCACAAAGATATATGGGCCCGAGCTCAGATATATTGACCCCCAGCACAGATATATTGCCCACCAGCGCACAAAGATATATTGGCCCCAGCACAGATATATTGCCCCCAGCACAGATATATTGCCCCCAGCACAGATATATTGCCCCCAGCACAGATATATTGCCCCCAGCACAGATATATTGCCCCCCCCAGGTCACAAAGATATATTGGCCCAGCAGCTCACAAAGATATATTGGCCCCCCAGCTCACAAAGATATATTGGCCCCCCAGCTCACAAAGATATATTGGCCCCAGCACAGATATATTGCCCCAGCTCACAAAGATATATTGGCCCCCCAAGCACAGATATATTGCCCCCAGCACAGATATATTGGCCCCAGCACAGATATATTGGCCCCAGCTGACAAAGATATATTAGCCCCCAGCTCACAAAGATATATTGGCCCCCCAGCACAGATATATTGCCCCCAGCACAGATATATTGCCCCCAGCACAGATATATTGCCCCAGCTCAAAAAGATATATTAGCCCCCAGCTCACAAAGATATATTGACCCCAGCACAGATAGAAACATAGAAAAATGTCGGCAGATAAGAACCTGTCGGCCCATCTAGTCTGCCCAATTACATGGATACTTTACCTGGATTTAAATATATACCTATATATTTTTATACCTAGATATATTGGCCCCAGCAGATATATTGGCACCAGCTTACAAAGATAAATTGACCCCAGCACAGATATATTAGCCCCAGCACAGATATATTGCCCCCAGCTCAAAGATATATTGGCCCCAGCTCAAAGATATATTGGTCCCAGCTCGCAAAGATATATTGGCCCCCCAGTACAGATATATTGCCCCCAGCTAACGAAAATATATTGGCCCCCAGCTCACGAAAATATATTTGCCCCGAGCTCCGATATATTGGCCCCAGCTCACGAAGATATATCTTTGTGAGCTGGGGCCAATATATTTGCACCGAGCTCAGATATATTGGCCCCAGCTCACAAAGATATATTGGCCCCAGCTCACAAAGATATATTGGCCCCAGCTCACAAAGATATATTGGCCCCAGCTCACAAAGATATATTGGCCCAAGCTCACAAAGATATATTGGCCCAAGCTCACAAAGATATATTGCCCCCAGCTCACAAACATATATTGGCCCCCTCAGCTCACAAACATATATTGGCCCCCTCAACTCACAAACATATATTGGCCCCCTCAGCTCACAAACATATATTGGCCCCCTCAGCTCACAAACATATATTGGCCCCCTCAGCTCACAAACATATATTGGCCCCCTCAGCTCACAAACATATATTGGCCCCCTCAGCTCACAAACATATATTGGCCCCCTCAGCTCACAAACATATATTGGCCCCCTCAGCTCACAAACATATATTGGCCCCCTCAGCTCACAAACATATATTGCCCCAGCTCCCCAATATTGGTCCCCAGCTGTCTCTCCCCTCTGCCAAGCTCTCCTGGGTGCTGTTCATCCTTAGAGCGTCCGCCGGCAAAGGGTTGTAGCCCGGCTGCTCGTTGGGAGCCTTGCACAAGCCGCGGTCTCGCGAGATCCCGGAGTTCACGAGAGCTCATGAACTCCACGATCTCGCAAGATCGCGGCTGGTGGGTCCCAGCTCTATTACATTGACTACTTACCCTTAGATCCTCTGAAATAATAACCCCTAAATCCCAACCCTTAGATGTATCAAATATTCTATATTCAGCCCTTGGGTTTTTACGTCCCAGGTGCATTATCTTGCACTTATCCACATTAAAACTCAATTGTCACAGCTCCCACCATTTTTTTAGTTTACCTAAATCATTTGTCATTTGGCTGATCCCTCCAGGAACGTCAACCCTGTTGCAAATCTTTGTGTCATCAGCAAAAAGACATACTAAGCATTTACCCTTATTTCTCCTCCACCATTACCCCTTCTGCAATATCACTAATAAAAATATTAAATAGAATGGGTCCAAGTACTGATCCCTGAGGTACCCCACTGGTAACAAGACCTTGCGCAGAATAAACTCCATTTACCACAACCCTCTGTTGCCTGTCACTCAGCCACTGCCTAATCCATTCAACAATATTGGAATCCAAGCTGAAAGATTGCAATTTATTGATAAGCTTCTATGCGGAACAGTATCAAAAGCCTTACTGAAATCTAAATAAGCAATGTCTACTGCACCACCTGTGTCTATTACTTTTGTTACCCAATCAAAAAAAAAAAGATTAGTTTGGCATGATCTCCCTGAGGTAAACCCATGTTGTTTCGGATCCTGTAATCTATGTGTTTTTAGATGTTCAACAATCCTTTCCTTTAACATGGTTTCCATTAATTTCCCCACTACTGACGTAAGACTAACTGGCCTATAGTTCCCCGATTCCTCCCTACTACCCTTCTTGTAAATGGGCACAACATTTGCTAATTTCCAGTCTTCTGGGATGACTCCCGTTAACAGATTTATTTAACCAATCCTTGTTAACGGTTTTGCTATTACATCACTGAGCTCTTTTAATAATTTAGGGTGGATCCCATCAGGCCCCATTGACTTATTTGTCTTTACTTTAGACAGCTGCTGTAGAACCTCCCCTTCTGTAAACTGATATGTAAATGTCTCGTTAGTGTTTCCTCCTAACTGAGGTCCCTTTCCTTCCTTTTCTTCTGCAAAGACTGAACAAAAATATTCATTGAGGCAGTCAGCGAGACTTTTATCCTCTTCTACATACCTTCCTTCCTTTGTTTTTAATCTAACAAATCCTTGTTTTACTTTTCTTTTCTCGTTTATGTATCTAAAAAAATGTTTTGTCCCCCTTTTTTACTGACTGAGCTATTTTCTCTTCTGCGTGTGCTTTGGAAGCTCTTATAAATTGCTTTGCCTCTTTCTGCCTAATCTTATAGGTTTGCCTATCTTCTTCACTCAGTTTTTTTATAATTATTGAATGCTGTCTTTTTGTTCTTCACTATTTTGGCCACTTCTGCAGAGTACCACAGTGGTTTCTTCCCTTTTTTGTTTTTGCTAACAAGCCGAATGCAATTGCCTGTGGCCTTCAATAATGCTTCCTTTAAATAATCCCATTTCTCCTGGACTCCCTTTAAACTCCTCCAGTCTGATAATGACTCGTTCACACAAAATCTCATTTTAGAAAAATCTGTTTTTTTAAAGTCTAAAACTTTTGTTTTTGTGTGGTGCGGCTCCATCCCTGTTCTTATATAAAAACCACACTGACTGGTGATCACTAGATCCCAAATTTTCTCCTACAACAACGTCCGATACCAAACCTCCATTTGTGAGTATTAAATCCAATATGGCCTCTTTACGGGTCGGCTCCTCAACTACTTGTGTTACAGATAATCCCAGTAGGGAGTTTAGAATATTTGTACTCCTGGTGCACCCAGCTGTTTTGGTTTTCCAGTTCACATCAGGAAGATTAAAGTCCCCATGATAATAACTTCCCCCTTCATTACCATTTTGGCTATTTCCTCAAGCAGCAGATTATCTAGCTCTTCTACTTGTCCAGGGGGTCTATAGATCACACCTACACGAGCTACTGTATGATTACCAAATGTTAGCGTAACCCAAACTGACTCTATGTTCACCTCGCTCACTTTTATTTGGTTCGTTTTTATGTTGTTTTTCACATACAGGGCCACTCCTCCTCCTTTCCTACCTTCTCTGTCTTTTCTATATAAAAAGAGTACCCCGGTATTGTTATGTCCCAGTTATTTTTCTCACTGAACCATGTCTCAGTAACCGCCACTAAATCTACTTTTCCAGCTGCCATCATTGCCTCCAGTTCATTGATTTTATTGACTAAACTGCGAGCATTTATAGACATGACTCTGAGCTTGTCATTTTTTACCCCGCATGTTGCTTGCACCCTCAGATTTAGTTTTGGGGGACAATCGGGCAGATTGTTTTTTACCCTTTATATATATACACACTTTATATATACAGCGAGTTATGTCACACATAGGTTATATTATACAGGTAGTTATATCACACAGGGTTAAATTACACGGCGTTATATCGCATAGAGGGTTATATTTTACGGGGAGTTATATCACACAGGGTTAAATTACACAGCGTTATATCACACACAGGGTTATATTATACAGGGAGTTATATCACACGCAGGGTTATATTATACAGGGAGTTAGATCACACGCAGGGTTATATTATACAGGGAGTTAGATCACACGCAGGGTTATATTATACAGGGAGTTAGATCACACGCAGGGTTATATTATACAGGGAGTTAGATCACACGCAGGGTTATATTATACAGGGAGTTAGATCACACGCAGGGTTTATATTATACAGGGAGTTAGATCACACGCAGGGTTATATTATACAGGGAGTTAGATCACACGCAGGGTTATATTATACAGGGAGTTAGATCACACGCAGGGTTATATTATACAGGGAGTTAGATCACACGCAGGGTTATATTATACAGGGAGTTAGATCACACGCAGGGTTATATTATACAGGGAGTTAGATCACACGCAGGGTTATATTATACAGGGAGTTAGATCACACGCAGGGTTATATTATACAGGGAGTTAGATCACACGCAGGGTTATAATTATACAGGGAGTTAGATCACACGCAGGGTTATATTATACAGGGAGTTAGATCACACGCAGGGTTATATTATACAGGGAGTTAGATCACACGCAGGGTTATATTATACAGGGAGTTATATCACACGCAGGGTTATATTATACAGGGAGTTATATCACACACAGGTTATATTATACAGGGAGTTATATCGCATAGAGGATTATATTATACAGGGAGTTATATCATATGGCGAGTTATATCGCATAGAGGGTTATATTATAGAGGGGTTATATCACATAGATGGTTATATTATACAGGGGGTTATATCGCATAGAGGGTTATATTATACAGGGGGTTATATTGCATAGAGGGTTATATTGTACAGGGAGTTATATTGTATAGAGAGTTATAGTATACGGGGGTTATATCGTACAGGGAGTTATATCCCATAGAGGGTTATATTATATAGCGAATTATACTCCATAGGGCAGTGTTTCCCAAACCTCACCTCGGGACCCTCAACCAGGCCAGATTTTGCAGATCACCTTGGCGGAAAAGAAAACTGAATCCTGCAATCACTGAGCAGCAAATCATATCACCTGTGCTGAGCTTCAGATATCTGGTAAACCTGGCAAGGTGGAGGGTCCTGAGGACAGGTTTGGGAAACAATGCCATAGAGGGTTATATTATACAGGGAGTTATATCACACACACAGGATTATATTATACAGGGAGTTATATCACACACAGGGTTAAATTACATGGCGTTATATCGCATAGAGGGTTATATTTTACGGGGAGTTATAGCGCATAGAGGGTTATATTTTACGGGGAGTTATAGCGCATAGAGGGTTATATTGTACAGGGAGTTATATCGCATAGAGGGTTATATTGTACGGGGAGTTGTATCGCATAGAGGGTTATATTGTACGGGGAGTTATATCGTATAGAGGGTTATATTGTACGGGGAGTTGTATCGCATAGAGGGTTATATTGTACAGGGAGTTATATCGCATAGAGGGTTATATTTTACGGGGAGTTATATCGCATAGAGGGTTATAGTTTACGGGGAGTTATATCGCATAGAGGGTTATATTGTACGGGGAGTTATATCGTATAGAGGGTTATATTGTACGGGGAGTTGTATCGCATAGAGGGTTATATTGTACGGGGAGTTATATCGTATAGAGGGTTATATTGTACGGGGCGTTATATCGCATAGAGGGTTATATTGTACGGGGAGTTATATCGCATAGAGGGTTATATCACAGAGGGTTATTATACAGGGAGTTATATCGTATAGAGGGTTATATTATACAGGGAGTTATATCGCATAGAGGGTTATATTGTACGGGGAGTTATATCGCATAGAGGGTTATATTGTACGGGGAGTTATATCGTATAGAGGGTTATATTGTACGGGGAGTTATATCGCATAGAGGGTTATATTTTACGGGGAGTTATATCGCATAGAGGGTTATAGTTTACGGGGAGTTATATCGCATAGAGGGTTATATAGTACGGGGAGTTATATCGTATAGAGGGTTATATTGTACGGGGAGTTGTATCGCATAGAGGGTTATATTTTACGGGGAGTTATATCGCATAGAGGGTTATAGTTTACGGGGAGTTATATCGCATAGAGGGTTATATTGTACGGGGAGTTATATCGCATAGAGGGTTATATCACAGAGGGTTATTATACAGGGAGTTATATCGTATAGAGGGTTATATTATACAGGGAGTTATATCGTATAGAGGGTTATATTGTACGGGGAGTTATATCGCATAGAGGGTTATATTGTACGGGGAGTTATATTGTACGGGGAGTTATATTGTACGGGGAGTTATATTGTACGGGGAGTTATATTGTACGGGGAGTTATATCGTACGGGGAGTTATATCGTACGGGGAGTTATATCGTACGGGGAGTTATATCGTACGGGGAGTTATATCGTACGGGGAGTTATATCGTACGGGGAGTTATATCGTACGGGGAGTTATATCGTACGGGGAGTTATATCGTACGGGGAGTTATATCGTACGGGGAGTTATATCGTACGGGGAGTTATATCGTACGGGGAGTTATATCGTACGGGGAGTTATATCGTACGGGGAGTTATATCGTACGGGGAGTTATATCGTACGGGGAGTTATATCGTACGGGGAGTTATATCGTACGGGGAGTTATATCGTACGGGGAGTTATATCGTACGGGGAGTTATATCGTACGGGGAGTTATATCGCATAGAGGGTTATATTATACAGGGAGTTATATCGTATAGAGGGTTATATTGTACGGGGAGTTATATCGCATAGAGGGTTATATTGTACGGGGAGTTATATCGTACGGGGAGTTATATCGCATAGAGGGTTATATTGTACGGGGAGTTATATCGCATAGAGGGTTATATCGTACGGGGAGTTATATCGCATAGAGGGTTATATTGTACGGGGAGTTATATCGTACGGGGAGTTATATCGCATAGAGGGTTATATTGTACGGGGAGTTATATCGCATAGAGGGTTATATTGTACGGGGAGTTATATTGCTGTTGATTGCCGTGATTTTTTACTTTTGATTCCTGTCTGAGCTGAGAAAGAATAAAGACGGCCGTTATTTTCATCGTCTGGAGCAGTCGGTATTAATTCAGAGAGACGCGTGCCTGGTTGCCCGTTTTTTTAGTGAAGCAGAACGCGGAGCGGACGGCTCAGTGATGCACAGGCCGTTGGAAGCAGTGCTAGATGCAGTATCGGACTGTGCAATGTAGCTCATATCTCTCCATAAATTCTGCCATCTGTCCTGCTGCCTGCCCGCTCGATGGGGATCACTGACCACGCGCCTGTGGCGAGAGGGCGGGGAGAGATTTGGAGCCGTGTTATAAAGCACCTATCTCTTATAGGGACTCGCCAGACAGAACGCAGCAATTTATGACACGTTAGAGATAATCCAGGGCTGGTGGGACACGAAATGTGTGTTTGGTGGACAACTAACCAGTATAGGACAACCCAGGACATACTTGAAAATGAGAGAAATCTCAATGTATCCTTCCTGGTAAAATACTTTATAAATAAATAAGTAAATAACCAGTACATTAGAGGCCGGCTAACCAGTACATTAGAGGCCGGCTAACCAGTACATTAGAGGCCGGCTAACCAGTACATTAGAGACCGGCTAACCAGTACATTAGAGACCGGCTAACCAGTACATTAGAGGCCGGCTAACCAGTACATTAGAGACCGGCTAACCAGTACATTAGAAACCGGCTAACCAGTACATTAGAAACCGGCTAACCAGTACATTAGAAACCGGCTAACCAGTACATTAGAGGCCGGCTAACCAGTACATTAGAGGCCGGCTAACCAGTACATTAGAGGCCGGCTAACCAGTACATTAGAGGCCGGCTAACCAGTACATTAGAGGCCGGCTAACCAGTACATTAGAGGCCGGCTAACCAGTACATTAGAGGCCGCTAACCAGTACATTAGAGACCGGCTAACCAGTACATTAGAGACCGGCTAACCAGTACATTAGAGACCGGCTAACCAGTACATTAGAGACCGGCTAACCAGTACATTAGAGGCCGGCTAACCAGTACATTAGAGACCGGCTAACCAGTACATCAGAGACCGGCTAACCAGTACATCAGAGGCCGGCTAACCAGCACATCAGAGGCCGGCTAACCAGTACATCAGAGGCCGGCTAACCAGTACATCAGAGGCCGGCTAACCAGTACATCAGAGGCCGGCTAACCAGTACATCAGAGGCCGGCTAACCAGTACATCAGAGGCCGGCTAACCAGTACATCAGAGGCCGGCTAACCAGTACATCAGAGGCCGGCTAACCAGTACATTAGAGGCCGGCTAAGGCTAGGGTCAGACTGAGGCAGTGCGAACGCGCGTTCTGGCGCACATAATCACGGCCGCACTAGCAGCAGATGCCGGGCAATGACGGCCAATATACGAAGTACGGTCGCACAAAAGTCCGGCCGCGCAACGCAAGTGGAAAATGAACGCATTTTTTCGAGAACGTTAAACCGCTGGTACTGACGTACAGAGTGCGCTGCGGCCGCATAGCGGCGTGTGTGCGTGATTAGGAGACGTCAGACGCTGCTAATGTGCGGCCTACATAACGTTCAAACAGCCGGATTTCCCTAGACTTCTTTTTACCCCACCGTCATGAAATACGTCCAGAATTGCGCATCGTCTGACCACTTAAGCGTATTCCGTGAAAAAATGCGTGCGCACGCATCGACGTACATTTTGACGGTGGCCGCAGAAAATGCGCTCATCTGTCCCTAGCCTTACCAGTACATTAGAGACCGGCTAACCAGTACATTAGAGGCCCACATAATAAAGTATTAGTATGAGGTTCAGGATATCATTAAATGTGGAGAACGTGCTGCGTGAATAAATTAACCCATTAAAGCTTCATAAAGACGAAGGGATAAATTACAGTCTTCACGCAAACGTTTGCGCCGGCGCAAAAAAACATTAACGTGAGGGGTAAAACCATTTACCGGTTGGGTGGAGTAGAGGTAACATCACCGCTCTGCGTGGAGAGAGCCTGTGGAGACACAGGTTCGATCCCGGCAAGAGCACCTCCAGTAAGTGTCCTTGGGCAACACACCTAACGGTACAGACTCGCCACCCAGGACATACTGAAAACCAGAGAAATCTCAATGTATCCTTCCTGGAAAACCAGAGAATCTCAATGTATCCTTCCTGGAAAACCAGAGAAATCTCAATGTATCCTTCCTGGAAAACCAGAGAATCTCAATGTATCCTTCCTGGGAAACCAGAGAATCTCAATGTATCCTTCCTGGAAAACCAGAGAAATCTCAATGTATCCTTCCTGGAAAACCAGAGAAATCTCAATGTATCCTTCCTGGTAAAAGCCTTTCTCAAAAAAAAAAAAAAAAAAAAAATTGCGCCTAATCCCGTATTACATAGTCAGCGCAATAACCGCGCGTAATCGTCTACCGCGGGTTAACCTGCGTGAACGCTGCGCAAGCTTACTGTACTGCGCGCGTCCTATACTTAACATTGTGCGCTGGTACGCGGATGGTATTACAATCTATGCGCAGTGTGTAACGCACAGCCTTTGCGCATAATTTTAACAACTCCTAAAAGCTGGAGTTAATGACAAATTCTATCAACCTGCCGAACCCAAAAACACCAGCCCAAAAAAAGGAATGCAGCAACAATATAGTGGATGATGCCGGTGTGTTATTACTGCAGCATATGAGCTCATTTTGCATCATAGACGCAGAACCCGTCTCCGACGCCGCTGCCGGGCGCAATTCAGTTGTGTTTGATAGGTGTGTCTCTTCATTTTGATTGGCTGAATAGGTGCAAAAAACTGCCCGAGCAAAGATTTTTGTGCCAGACGGCACTGAGCCTGTACCTGGGCGCGTATTGTTTGCGCACGCAAGTGATCGGAGGAAGAAAAAAGCCGCGAGGATTGTAATTCCAGCGAGGATTTGCGGCGCAGAAGTTTAACGCAAAAAAATTCGCTTTGTGCGAGAAGATTAGAATAAATATATCCCGAGGTCTTTCCGAAAGCGACCACCGGGGGCTATTCCTGCCCGTCCCTCTCATCATGTACCCCTGTGTCTAACCCCAAATTCTGCATCTCACACCTGCCTGGCCCCTATGTACCCCTGTGTCTAACCCCAAATTCTGCATCTCACACCTGCCTGGCCCCTATGTACCCCTGTGTCTAACCCCAAATTCTGCATCTCACACCTGCCTGGCCCCTATGTACCCCTGTGTCAAACCTCACGTTCAGCAAGTGGATATTCCTCATAACGGGTGACTGGAACGAAGGGATTACTTAGCTTGAGCCTGATGTGCTCTGCACTGTACCCCTCATTAAACAGACCGTGCGCTGTACCCCTCATTAAACAGACCGTGCACTGTACCCCTCATTAAACAGACCGTGCACTGTACCCCTCATTAAACAGACCGTGCACTGTACCCCTCATTAAACAGACCGTGCACTGTACCCCTCATTAAACAGACCGTGCTCTGTACCCCTCATTAAACAGACCGTGCACTGTACCCCTCATTAAACAGACCGTGCACTGTACCCCTCATTAAACAGACCGTGCACTGTACCCCTCATTAAACAGACCGTGCGCTGTACCCCTCATTAAACAGACCGTGCGCTGTACCCCTCATTAAACAGACCGTGCGCTGTACCCCTCATTAAACAGACCGTGCGCTGTACCCCTCAACAGATGGCGCACTGTACCCCAAAATGCACTTTATGATGCACTGAAAGAGACACTCACGCTCGAGCTTTGGGGAAGCCCATGGAGAGCAGGATTTCCAGGGATGATCCATGCTTGAAGGTCCCGGTCCGGGGTTGTCTGATCCTCCGGGGGACAATCTTACTGTACAACTGCTCTTTGGAAGCCATGGGGGTCACTGGATCAGCAGCGCCAGCACCATCCTCTGAAAGCAGTCACTGGATCAGCAGCGCCAGCACCATCCTCTGAAAGCAGTCACTGGATCAGCAGCGCCAGCACCATCCTCTGAAAGCAGTCACTGGATCAGCAGCATCAACCCCCAGAATGCTCAGTCAGCGGGATCAACTCCCAGAATGCCGAGTCACTGGATCAGCCGGATCAACTCCCAGAATGCTGAGTCACTGGATCAACTCCCAGAAGGCAGAGTCACTGGATCAGCAGGATCAACTCCCAGAATGCTCAGTCACTGGATCAGCAGGATCAACTCCCAGAATGCTCAGTCACTGGATCAGCAGGATCAACTCCCAGAATGCTCAGTCACTGGATCAGCAGGATCAACTCCCAGAATGCTCAGTCACTGGATCAGCAGGATCAACTCCCAGAATGCTCAGTCACTGGATCAGCAGGATCAACTCCCAGAATGCTCAGTCACTGGATCAGCAGGATCAACTCCCAGAATGCTCAGTCACTGGATCAGCAGGATCGACTCCCAGAAGGCTCAGTCACTGGATCAGCGGGATCGACTCCCAGAATGCTCAGTCACTGGATCAGCAGGATCAACTCCCAGAATGCTCAGTCACTGGATCAGCGGGATCAACTCCCAGAATGCTCAGTCACTGGATCAGCGGGATCGACTCCCAGAATGCTCAGTCACTGGATCAGCGGGATCGACTCCCAGAATGCTCAGTCACTGGATCAGCGGGATCGACTCCCAGAATGCTCAGTCACTGGATCAGCGGGATCACCCCTCACTGGATCAGCGGGATCACCCCTCACTGGATCAGCGGGATCACCCCTCACTGGATCAGCGGGATCACCCCTCACTGGATCAGCGGGATCACCCCTCGTCACACACAGAGCTGAGTCACTTCCCGGTAGCGGACACACACAGCACCTCCTGCAGCGTCCAGAGGCGGCCCGTGGGGGGGGGGGGGAGAAGGCTGGGTCCCGGTCCCGTGCGGCCCCCGTGCTCCTCCGGTCACAGAGACAGATCTCAGGACTCCCGAGCTGCGCCTTCAGGTCACACTTCCCCCGTGTCAGCGAGTCCCCGCCCCCTTAAAGTGACAGGAGGGGATCCAAGCTGCAGGACACTGGAAGGCTCATTCATTGATACATTGTATCCGGCCAGCGCTCCCCCTGGCGGCCACATTAGGCATGACAGGACATTTAAAGGGGCCGCGCCGGATAAATGCCTCACAATCAGAATAAACCGCAAAGCTGCGAATAGGAGCAGATTCATAAAAGCCTCACGTTTGGAATTTCCTGCAGTTTCTGTAAAGTCTCCAAGTGTGGAATGAACCGCTGGCCCCACGCCTGGGCGCAGTATATAGCGTGTGCGGTGCTGGAGTGCCTGGAAAGAGCCCCACGCCTGGGCGCAGTATATAGCGTGCGCGGTGCTGGAGTGCCTGGAAAGAGCCCCACGCCTGGGCGCAGTATATAGTGTGTGCGGTGCTGGAGTGCCTGGAAAGAGCCCCACGCCTGGGCGCAGTATATAGTGTGTGCGGTGCTGGAGTGCCTGGAAGAAGCCCCACGCCTGGGCGCAGTATATAGCGTGCGCGGTGCTGGAGTGCCTGGAAAGAGCCCCACGCCTGGGCGCAGTATATAGCGTGCGCGGTGCTGGAGTGCCTGGAAAGAGCCCCACGCCTGGGCGCAGTATATAGTGTGTGCGGTGCTGGAGTGCCTGGAAAGAGCCCCACGCCTGGGCGCAGTATATAGCGTGCGCGGTGCTGGAGTGCCTGGAAAGAGCCCCACGCCTGGGCGCAGTATATAGCGTGCGCGGTGCTGGAGTGCCTGGAAAGAGCCCCACGCCTGGGCGCAGTATATAGTGTGTGCGGTGCTGGAGTGCCTGGAAAGAGCCCCACGCCTGGGCGCAGTATATAGCGTGCACGGTGCTGGAGTGCCTGGAAAGAGCCCCACGCCTGGGCGCAGTATATAGCGTGCGCGGTGCTGGAGTGCCTGGAAAGAGCCCCACGCCTGGGCGCAGTATATAACATGCGCGGTGCTGGAGTGCCTGGAAAGAGCCCCACGCCTGGGCGCAGTATATAGCGTGCGCGGTGCTGGAGTGCCTGGAAAGAGCCCCACGCCTGGGCGCAGTATATAGCGTGCGCGGTGCTGGAGTGCCTGGAAAGAGCCCCACGCCTGGGCGCAGTATATAGTGTGTGCGGTGCTGGAGTGCCTGGAAAGAGCCCCACGCCTGGGCGCAGTATATAGTGTGCGCGGTGCTGGAGTGCCTGGAAAGAGCCCCACGCCTGGGCGCAGTATATAACATGCGCGGTGCTGGAGTGCCTGGAAAGAGCCCCACGCCTGGGCGCAGTATATAACATGCGCGGTGCTGGAGTGCCTGGAAAGAGCCCCGCCTGGGCGCAGTATATAACATGCGCGGTGCTGGAGTGCCTGGAAAGAGCCCCACGCCTGGGCGCAGTATATAGCGTGCGCGGGGTGCTGGAGTGCCTGGAAAGAGCCCCACGCCTGGGCGCAGTATATAGTGTGTGCGGTGCTGGAGTGCCTGGAAAGAGCCCCACGCCTGGGCGCAGTATATAGCGTGCGCGGTGCTGGAGTGCCTGGAAAGAGCCCCACGCCTGGGCGCAGTATATAACATGCGCGGTGCTGGAGTGCCTGGAAGAGCCCCACGCCTGGGCGCAGTATATAGCGTGCGCGGTGCTGGAGTGCCTGGAAAGAGCCCCACGCCTGGGCGCAGTATATAGCGTGCACGGTGCTGGAGTGCCTGGAAAGAGCCCCACGCCTGGGCGCAGTATATAGCGTGCACGGTGCTGGAGTGCCTGGAAAGAGCCCCACGCCTGGGCGCAGTATATAGTGTGTGCGGTGCTGGAGTGCCTGGAAAGAGCCCCACGCCTGGGCGCAGTATATAGTGTGTGCGGTGCTGGAGTGCCTGGAAAGAGCCCCACGCCTGGGCGCAGTATATAGTGTGTGCGGTGCTGGAGTGCCTGGAAAGAGCCCCACGCCTGGGCGCAGTATATAGTGTGTGTCACGGAATGGCCCAGCACCCTCAGCCAGGGGCGGTGCAGTGACAGTGGTGGCTATGGACACTTGGGTGCGGTGGCACGCACCTAGTTTTGCAAGTACTTTTATTTAGATGTGATTATTGTGTGGTGTAATAAAGTGTCCCCGTTGGTTTATTGCGAAATGTATTTTCCCTTTGTCTGCCTTGCTCGCCGCCATTTTCCGATCACCTTGTGGCGCAGTTCAGATTCTTCGATTCGGAAAATGGCCGATCCGAACCATCCGGTCCGAATCGGCGACTCCCCGATCTGTAAGGGCCAATGGGTCCCGGGAGGGCGGGCAGGGATTCCCATTGTATGATAATGTGTGTAAAGTTAATAAATGCTTGAGCTGTAAATAATAAAGCCAGATTTAGCAGCGCATCCAGCCTCGACTGATGTGTTATTTCCCCGCCGTATTTTCGCATCTGAGTATCCTCCGCGGTCTCAGGATACGGCGCCACCCAGATCCGAACCGAACCGAGCGCTCTGTGCCTGCATCGAGCATCAGGACAGAGGCGCAGCGGATGGTGTTCGGTTCCCAGATTGAGAGATCCGATCCGAAGGGCGCGGCCGTGTACCGCGCTTCGGTATTGCGAGGGATTGCGGTAAGATCCGAATCCCTCGCCGATCCCGCAAGATCCGAAGCTTCATTCATCCCCGATCCGAAAAGTCCTCCACCGGAGATCCGAAGATTCACCCGCACCTGGATCGGAAACGTTTCCCACATAAGATCCGAAGATTCCTCCGCGGCTGGCAGATCCGATCTCCACGGACGTCCCACACCCACAAGGTCAGTGAACCAGCTGCTCGGGACGCTGAGTGCCGTATGGCTCAGTGGTCGGGCTGGTTCTAGGCAGGGGTCCCCTCCACCGCCCGCTAACCCCTTCCCGGGGTCACGCCAGGCCGCACGAGACGCCGAGTGGGCGCCACTCGGTAGTCGGGCCAGCGGTAAGCGACGGGGTCACGCAGATAGAGCACACCCACAGGCGGAACAACATCCCATTCCGTCATACTGGTGGCAGCGGTGGGATAGCTCTCTGCAACCCCCCCAGTGAGGAGACCTATGCCATGGCGGGGTACGGCCATTACCACAGGGACACCCTACGTGGGATGCTGGAGAACCGGGGAGGAACGCCGGGTAAAAAGAATCGGAAAACCTTGATGCAGGAGCTGGCCAGGATGGATCAGGAACGGGTGAGCCCCCCAACCCTGACTCAGGACCCTGATGAACCCCTTCGACAGAGAGCTCGGGCCATAATTGAAATATGTGGCCTCACCCTCTCCGAGGACATGGTGAGTCGACTGGTGGGGGACCTCAAAGTGCCAAAGGAGAAGGACCATCAGCACGAGCTGCAGTTGGCAGAGCTCCGCGGAGCAGAGACTGAATATAGTACCCCCGAACCCTACCCCGTGGAACCCTGGGACGAGGCTTGCAGCTCGACTGGAGCTTCACCTTGGGAATCTGCAACCCCCAGTGATTACCCTTGCGGGACTCTCAGCTCGCCTGGAGCCTGTACCGAGGACGTTACTCATCCCAGCGACCCTCGGATGGAGACTCACAGCTCGCCTGGAGCTGCATCTGAGGACGCCACATTTCCCGTTGAGGAGCGGTGCTCCTGTGCTGGCACCTTCGCTGACATGAAGGTTGTGCTGGCAAGAAGGCTGCAGGAGGGCCTGGAGCGGGACCAGAGGTCCACAGAGGAACTTTGGTACGCGGCCCTGGACCATGAGCGAGACTGCCATGGTGTGTACGTTCCCTCCAACGCTGTCGTCCATCGGGTGCAGTACGATGTGCGAGCAGCGTTCCTGCAAGGTCGGGCCCCAGCGGAGTGGGAGGACGAGCTCCGGAGTCTGGTGCAGGAGGAGATCGCACTGGACGCCGCGTACCGCGCGCTCCGGTGGCTAACCGCCTCCCCGACAGTGCGCCCTATTGAAGGCAGTTCCACTGCGGGGCTTCGCTACGGAGGCACGGGGCTGCTCTACGAGGGCATGGCCGCCGACCCTGAGTTCGGAGAGGAGACCGAAGAACGAATGGAAGAGATCCTGGAGCGACGGGAACTGGAGATCCCGTCAGACAGCAGGGACTCGGTGTTTGAGGAGCTGGAGTCCCTAGCCGAGCGAGAGTGGGAGCTCGAGGTGGCTTACCGAAGACTGTTGGACGGCGTTCCGCAGTCGAGCCTGAGCTCCCCGTGGTGGGACGGGTCGGCGGAGGAAGTCGACAGTCCCCAAGTTTGGGACCTATGGGAGGCCGAGGCGGACCCATGGGTGCCCGTGGGGGTTCCGGCAGAGGAAGTTACCCCCTTCACCCCGCAAGAGGACAGGGTGGCCGAGGCCACGGGTCCAGCGGGGGAGGAGACAGATGGTCTCCCCGGGATGGGTTGTGCGCAACCATTGATTGCCCCGGGGGGTGAAGTGACCATCCTTCCCCAAGGAGATTTCCAACCAGCGGAAGAGCTGACACCAGGGCAGAGCGCCGCTGGCCTCTGCCCACTACCCAAAATCTGCCAGGAGGAGCAGACAGATGGTTCCCCCGGGATGGGTTGTGCGCAACCATTGTTTGCCCCGGGGGGGGAAGAAACCATCCTCCCGCAAGGAGATCCCCACTCAGCAGAAGAGCTGACACCAGGGCAGAGCGCCGCTGGCCTCTGCCCGTTTCTCCCAACTTGCCCCGAGGGGCAGAGCGAGGATGACCCCGTGCGACTGCCGTTGCATCCATTTATCTCCCTTTGCGGCTGCCAGGAAGAGCAGCCAGGTTCGGCTCTATTTGTTCCTTCGGTTGCCGTGTCCGTACCTGGCCATCCAGTGGAAGAGCTGGCAACGGGGCAGAGCGCCGCTGGCCTCTGCCCATTTTGGCAACCCTTGGGCTCGGGGGCCTCACGCAGCCACGGTTCTGTCCCACGGCTGACCTGGGCACCCGGGGCGTGTGCACTTAGCACCCGGTCCCCCCGGGTGAGCGATAACCCTGGAGGGGACACAGGGGGTACTCCTGCCCAGAGGGATGTCCTCTCGCCCAGCCGGGGTAACCCTAAGGACGTGGGGTCCCGACCAAGCTGGCACGGCCGCAAGGCCAAATGGAGAGGCCTGGTGACCCGGCCTCCCCAGACAGACTACGGGCCTGGGAGCACCGACTTCCCCGGTATGACCCGGTGGGGTCAGACCAGGTGCGTCGAACTGGGGGAGGGGAGGAGTGTCACGGAATGGCCAGCACCCTCAGCCAGGGGCGGTGCAGTGACAGTGGTGACTATGGACACTTGGGTGCGGTGGCACGCACCTAGTTTTGCAAGTACTTTTATTTAGATGTGTTATTGTGTGGTGTAATAAAGTGTCCCGTTGGTTTTGCGAAATGTATTTTCCCTTTGTCTGCCTTGCTCGCCGCCATTTTCCGATCACCTTGTGGCGCAGTTCAGATTCTTCGATTCGGAAAATGGCCGATTCGAACCATCCGGTCCGAATCGGCGACTCCCCGATCTGTAAGGGCCAATGGGTCCCGGGAGGGCGGGCAGGGATTCCCATTGTATGATAATGTGTGTAAAGTTAATAAATGCTTGAGCTGTAAATAATAAAGCCAGATTTAGCAGCGCATCCAGCCTCGACTGATGTGGTTATTTCCCCGCCGTATTTTCGCATCTGAGTATCCTCCGCGGTCTCAGGATACGGCGCCACCCAGATCCGAACCGAGCGCTCTGTGCCTGCATCGAGCATCAGGGCAGAGGCGCAGCGGATGGTGATTCGGTTCCCAGATCGAGAGATCCGATCCGAAGGGCGCGGCCGTGTACCGCGCTTCGGTATTGCGAGGGATTGCGGTAAGATCCGAATCCCTCGCCGATCCCGCAAGATCTGAAGCTTCATTCATCCCCGATCCGAAAAGTCCTCCACCGGAGATCCGAAGATTCACCCGCACCTGGATCGGAAACGTTTCCCGCAGAAGATCCGAAACGTTTCCCACATAAGATCCGAAGATTCCTCCGCGGCTGGCAGATCCGATCTCCACGAACGTCCCACACCCACAAGGTCAGTGAACCAGCTGCTCGGGACGCTGAGTGCCGTATGGCTCAGTGGTCGGGCTGGTTCTAGGCAGGGGTCCCCTCCACCGCCCGCTAACCCCTCCCCGGGGTCACGCCAGGCCGCACGAGACGCCGAGTGCGCGCCACTCGGTAGTCGGGCCAGCGGTAAGCGACGGGGTCACGCAGATAGAGCACACCCGCAGGCGGAACAACATCCCATTCCGTCATAGTGTGTGCGGTGCTGGAGTGCCTGGAAAGAGCCCCAAGCCTGGGCGCAGTATATAGCGTGCACGGTGGTATGGAGTGCCTGGAAAGAGCCCTACGTCTGGGCGCAGTATATAGCGTGCACGGTGCTGGAGTGCCTGGAAAGAGCCCCACGCCTGGGCGCAGTATATAGTGTGCGCGGTGGTATGGAGTGCCTGGAAAGAGCCCCACGCCTGGGTGCAGTATATAGCGTGCACGGTGCTGGAGTGCCTGGAAAGAGCCCCTCGCCTGGGCGCAGTATATAGCGTGCGCGGTGCTGGAGTGCCTGGAAAGAGCCCCACGTCTGGGCGCAGTATATAGCGTGCACGGTGCTGGAGTGCCTGGAAAGAGCCCCACGCCTGGGCGCAGTATATAGTGTGCGCAGTGGTATGGAGTGCCTGGAAAGAGCCCCACGCCTGGGCGCAGTATATAGTGTGCGCGGTGGTATGGAGTGCCTGGAAAGAGCCCTCGCCTGGGCGCAGTATATAGCGTGCGCGGTGCTGGAGTGCCTGGAAAGAGCCCCACGTCTGGGCGCAGTATATAGCGTGCACGGTGCTGGAGTGCCTGGAAAGAGCCCCACGCCTGGGCGCAGTATATAGTGTGCGCGGTGGTATGGAGTGCCTGGAAAGAGCCCCACGCCTGGGCACAGTATATAGTGTGCGCGGTGGTATGGAGTGCCTGGAGAGAGCCCCACGCCTGGGCGCAGTATATAGTGTGCGCGGTGGTATGGAGTGCCTGGAAAGAGCCCCACGCCTGGGCGCAGTATATAGTGTGCGCGGTGGTATGGAGTGCCTGGAAAGAGCCCCACGCCTGGGTGCAGTATATAGCGTGTGCGGTGCTGGAGTGCCTGGAAAGAGCCCCACGTCTGGGCGCAGTATATAGCGTGCACGGTGCTGGAGTGCCTGGAAAGAGCCCCACGCCTGGGCGCAGTATATAGTGTGCGTGGTGGTATGGAGTGCCTGGAAAGAGCCCCACGCCTGGGCGCAGTATATAGTGTGCGCGGTGGTATGGAGTGCCTGGAAAGAGCCCTCGCCTGGGCGCAGTATATAGCGTGCGGTGCTGGAGTGCCTGGAAAGAGCCCCACGCCTGGGCGCAGTATATAGCATGCACGGTGCTGGAGTGCCTGGAAAGAGCCCCACGCCTGGCGCAGTATATAGCGTGCGCGGTGCTGGAGTGCCTGGAAAGAGCCCCACGCCTGGGCGCAGTATATAGCGTGCGCGGTGCTGGAGTGCCTGGAAAGAGCCCCACGCCTGGGCACAGTATATAGCGTGCGCGGTGGTATGGAGTGCCTGGAAAGAGCCCTCGCCTGACGCAGTATATAGCGTGCGCGGTGGTATGGAGTGCCTGGGACAGACTGATGGCTCACACACACACACCAGGACAGACTGACGGCTCGCGCACACACACACACCAGGACAGACTGACGGCTCGCGCACACACACACACCAGGACAGACTGACGGCTCGCGCACACACACACACCAGGACAGACTGACGGCTCGCGCACACACACACACCGGGACAGACTGACGGCTCACACACACAGCGGGACAGACTGACGGCACACACACCGGGACAGACTGATGGCTCGCACACACACACACACCAGGACAGACTGACGGCACACACCCACACCAGGTCAGACTGACGGCTCACACACACACACATACACACCGAGACAGACTGACGGCTTGCTCACACACACGGGACAGACGACTCGCACACACACACACCGGGGCAGACTGGCAGCTCGCACACACAAACCGAGACAGACTGACAGCTCACACACCGGGACAGACTGACGGCTCACACACACCAGGACAGACTGACGGCTCACACACACAGCGGGACAGACTGACGGCACACACACACACCGGGACAGACTGATGGCTCGCACACACACACACACACCAGGTCAGACTGTCGACTCACACACACACACACACACACACCGAGACAGACTGACGGCTTGCTCACACACACGGGACAGACGACTCGCACACACACACACACACACTGGGGCAGACTGATGGCTCACACACCGGGACAGACTGACAGCTCCCACACACAGCGGGACAGACTGACGGCTCGCCCACACACACACCGGGACAGACTGATGGCTCGCACACACACACCACAGACTGACGGCTCGCAGGCACACACACACACAGGGGCAGACTGACGGCTCACACACACACCAGGACAGACTGATGGCTCGCACACACACACACCAGGACAGATTGACGGCTCACACACACACACACCAGGACAGACTGACGGCTCACACACACACACCGCGACAGACTGATGGCTCGCACACACACACACACACACCGGGACATACTGACGGCTCGCACACAAACACACGCACACACTGGGACAGACTGACGGCTCACACACACACACACCGGGACAGACTTATGGCTCACACACACACACACCAGGACAGATTGACGGCTCACACACACACACACACACCAGGACAGACTGACGGCTCACACACACACACACCAGGACAGACTGACGGCTCACACACACACACCGGGACAGACTGACAGCTCGCACAACCACCGAGACAGACTGACAGCTCGCACACACACACGGGACAGACGACTCACACACACACACACCAGGACAGACTGACAGCTCACACACACCGGGACAGACTGATGGCTCACACACCGGGACAGCCGGCTTGTACACACACATAAACACCGGGTCAGATTGACAGCTCACACACATAGTGGGACAGACTGATGGTTTGCACACACACACACACACACCGGGACAGATTGACGGCTCACACACACAGCGGGACAGACTGACGGCACACATACCGGGACAGACTGATGGCTCGCACACACACACCAGGATAGACTGACGGCACACACACACACCAGGTCAGACTGACGGCTCACACACACACACACATACACACCGAGACAGACTGACGGCTTGCTCACACACACGGGACAGATGACTCGCACACACAAACCGAGACAGACTGATGGCTCACACACACACACCGGGACAGACTGACGGCACACACACACCGGGACAGACTGATGGCTCACACACACACACACACCAGGTCAGACTGTCGGCTCACACACACACACACACACACACACCGAGACAGACTGACGGCTTGCTCACACACACGGGACAGACGACTCGCACACACACACACACACCGGGACAGACTGACAGCTCCCACACACAGCGGGACAGACTGACGGCTCGCCCACACACACACCGGGACAGACTGATGGCTCGCACACACACACCACAGACTGACGGCTCACAGGCACACACACACACCGGGGCAGACTGACAGCTCACACACACACCAGGACAGACTGATGGCTCGCACACACACACACCAGGACAGATTGACGGCTCACACACACACCAGGACAGACTGACGGCTCACACACACCCACACCGTGACAGACTGATGGCTCGCACACACACACACACACCGGGACATACTGACGGCTCACACACACACACACGCACACACTGGGACAGACTGACGGCTCACACACACACACCAGGACATACTGACGGCTCACACACACACACACGCACACACTGGGACAGACTGACGGCTCACACACACACACCGGGACAGACTGACGGCTCGCACAACCACCGAGACAGACTGACAGCTCGCACACACACACGGGACAGACGACTCGCACACACACACACACCAGGACAGACTGACAGCTCACACACACACCGGGACAGACTGATGGCTCTCGCACACACACTCCGGGACAGACTGACGGCTTGCTCACACACACGGGACAGACGACTCGCACACACACACACCGGGACAGACTGACAGCTCACACACACACCGGGACAGACTGATGGCTCGCACACACACACCACAGACTGACGGATCACACACACACACACACACACCAGGACAGACTGTCGGCTCACACACACACACACACACACACACACACACACACACACACCGAGACAGACTGACGGCTCACACACACACCAGGACAGACTGACGGCTCACACACACACACCGGGACAGACCGATGGCTCGTGCACACACACACCGGGACAGACTGACGGCTCGCACACATACTGGGACAGACTGACAGCTCACACACACACACCGGGACAGACTGACAGCTCACACACACACACCGGGACAGACTGACGGCTCGCACAAACACACCGGGACAGACTGACAGCTCACACACACCGGGACAGACTGACGGCTCGCACACACACTGGGACAGACTGACGGCTCACACACACACACCGGGACAGACTGACAACTCACACACACACACCGGGACAGACTGACGGCTCACACAAACACACCGGGACAGACTGACAGCTCACACACACACACACACACACACACTGGGGCAGATGGACGTGTCACACACACTGGTGTATTTTGGCCTAGGCCGACTAGGCCCAGGCCTAGGGCGGCACTTTCCAGGGGGCGGCGGCCTGCACTGGGTGGCCCCACCCCTAAAAAAGTATTTTACCAGGAAGGATACATTAAGATTTCACTAATTTACACTTTCAATTTCACTTTCCAGGGGGCAGCAAAAAGCCTCACCACTAACTGGGTTACTCACAGAGCACCGAAATGACGCCAACATTTTGGTGTTCTGTAGTTCCCTGCACTTAGGAGAATAAAATTCCCCCACCCTGAAGTGAATTCACCATTCACCGCAGGGTCCCCAAAGTGCATGGAGTCGGCCGCTGAATGCTGTCACCGCAAACCAGTGACCTGCTGTTTTCAAAAGAACTACTGAACGAAAATGTCTGGAATTTACATATAAGATCCTATGATTGATAATAAAAAGTTCTGTTACAGAAAAAAGAAAACTACTATTAAAAAAGGGGGGGGATTTTGCCCAAAAAAATCTGAAAAATGACTAAAAGGTACTAAAAAAAAATCAATAAGTAAAGACTTTTTGCTGCAGATTAAAATAATAAATGATTTATTAGATATTGCATAAAAAACGGGAATATTTTTAACATTGAAACCTATGGGGTTCGCCTGAATAAACCTGCTGATTGAAACCACCGAACATCAGGGCATTTCACTGACATTTCTCTGAGTCTCAGTACCACATGACTGGCTGAACCACGTGAAACGCACGCGCGCAGCTGCCCGCCCTTTCGTTAACACAGACTCTATTCTCGACTGAACACCCACCGGGAAGAGAATCAAAGCTACAGTGCACCCTCTGGTAGTGTCACCCCACTGCTGACAAGATGGATCCACAGCATAATTACTGTGTGCTCATATACACTCGGTTTGCTGGGAGTTTTATTGCAGTGGATTCTGATGCACTCATACACACCGCACATTGCATTGCTGGGAGTTTTATTGCTGTGGATTCTGATACGCTGACACACACCACACATTGCATTGCTGTGAGTTTTATTGCTGTGGATTCTGATGCACTCATACACACTGCACATTGCATTGCTGGGAGTTTTATTGCTGTGGATTCTGTGATACACACTGCATATTACTGTGAGTTTTATTGCCCTGGAGCTCTGGGATATGCTCATACACACTGCACATTACTGTGAGTTTTATTGCCCTGGAGCTCTGGGATATGCTCATACACAGTGCCCATTTCGGTGGGTTTTATTGCTGTGCAGCTCTGATATGCTCATACACAGTGCACATTTCTGTGGGTTTTATTGCTGTGCAGCTCTGTGATACGCTCATATGTAGTGCACGTTTCTGTGGATTTTATTGTTCAACCAATTAGAGCGGCTGTGATCCAGTATACTTGACATGCGTGGCTGTTCTTTGTAAAGATGCTTGAATTTAAACATTTCATAATTTTCTTTATTTCAATAGATACATTTGAAATGGTATACAAAATATACAAGTAGGCACTTGGTATCCACTTTTAATATAAAGAGAGGAAAAGGCGGAGCTCTAAGAGGAAAAGGTGGAGCTTAAAGAGGAAGGGTGGGGATTAACCAGGAAGAGGTGTGCCCTTGACAGGAAGGGGTGTCTCAAATTTAAATTAGGGGTTCACGAGTTTAGTCAGGCCTAGGGCAGCACAAAACCTAAATACACCACTGGTCACACACACACACACACTGGGGCAGATGGACGTGTCACACACACACACACACACTGGGGCAGATGGACGTGTCACACACACACACACACACTGGGGCAGATGGACGTGTCACACACACACACACACACTGGGGCAGATGGACGTGTCACACACACACACACACACACACTGGGGCAGATGGACGTGTCACACACACACACACACACTGGGGCAGATGGACGTGTCACACACACACTGGGGCAGATGGACGTGTCACACACACACACACACACTGGGGCAGATGGACGTGTCACACACACACACACACTGGGGCAGATGGACGTGTCACACACACACACACACTGGGGCAGATGGACGTGTCACACACACACACACACACTGGGGCAGATGGACATGTCACACACACACACACTGGGGCAGATGGACGTGTCACACACACACACACACACTGGGGCAGATGGACGTGTCACACACACAGACGGTGTCTTGTCCCTAATCAATGTACCCCCGGGGTCTTTGTGGAGCTTGACACGTTCAGAAACAACACATTCACAACACACTCCATGCCAGAACTATAAACACACCCAGATCACATGATTACGCCAAACACAGCTCCATCACAACACTAAGCTAGCTGGTCTCCCACCCCAGATCTGACCACACATGGTCCACATAGCATTCTGAGAAGCCCCGCAGCGTCTGAGCTTCACAATATGTCGGCCCCGAATTGAGAGTTTTTCTTCTTTACAGATTTCATAAAGCAGGCGATTCCTCAGGCTGAATCCGACCGTGAGAGACCGATCAGCGAACTGAAATAACGAGACGCGCCGGCAGAACCGCGCCCATCAAACATCATAATAAATATTCTAGAGTTTGTGTCTATAGAGAGTTTCTGGCGCAGGAGAAGCCACATAGTCTGAGCGGAGCAGAGCGTCCTCACACAATCCATGGATATTTATCCTCTCTAACATCAGGATCTTCATGGAAAAAGCTCGCTGGAAACTACAGGAAAACATGTCAGAATCTGCTGGTCTAGAAAGTCCTCAATAAACCAGTCTCCTGATCTGGAAGTGACCATGCGGAATTACTGATCCTCAAACACCGTGACGGCCCAGGTCATTGCTGGTCTCCGAGATCACTGGTTCTCAACCTGTGGACCCTCAGGACCCACACTTGGTCATTAAGTCGCGACCCACAAATAATTGAATTTCTGAAACATTATAATTCATTCCCCAAATCAACGTGTGTAATATTCTGCAATGTATAAACTTTATAAACAATATTGTAAACAAACAGGGATTCTTTCCACAAAGGATGAAAACGAGGCGAAAACCCAATGAAATAAACTGTAACTAAAACATATGAAATGAATTTAAGGGGAAACTGGGGAAGCTTCTTGCTCCTAATAAGTGTCAAAGTCTGGGGTGATGGTGACAAAGACAACTCTAACGGAAACCACCACCCAATAAATAATAAAATATTATAAAAAACGTAACAAACTCCTCTGCTCCGCGCTCCCCCGTCTCTGCCGCTGCACACATTATTTTTTCGCAGCAGCCTGCCCTCCCCGAGTCAATGCAATTTGCACAGGCTGAGCGCTACACTAATCGCATAAGCTCGAGCTGACCAAGAGATTGAGAAGTCTGCAGCGCGTGTCTGGCGCCGCCTACTTCCTGAACCTACGCTCTTCAATGCCTCTTACTTCATGAAAAAGAAGGTTAATGAAAGAAGGACACAAGGCCGACATAGAAATTGAGTACTTTTTTTGGTAATTTTTACTTCATTGTATGCATGTTGAGTGACGTTTGAAGGTTGTACCTACGTGCAAGTTGCGCACATAGGAGAACCGGGAAGGGAGGGCGGGAAAAATAATCGCCTCCTGTCTTTATTAAAATTAAGATTATTCTAACACCAAGGCTGGAATAATCCACAATTTTATATCAAGGCAGAAGGCTTCATATTTTGCAGTTTTAAAGCTGCACTAGAGTCCCAGCGGTATGAGCACAAAGTCAGAAGTAAAAGGTACGGAAAGTAGCCACCGAGTTGAAGTTCGGCTTGGGAGCGTGAAAACGACCACCCAGGGTAGAAGGAGATGCCGAGTGCATTAAACGCCGTAACATCCGAAACCCGTCTAAAGGATGCCAGGCACAACGGGAGGGTTAGTTTCATAGAAAGTTGGCGCAGGGAAAGCAAGTCCTGTAGTATCGGTGGACGAGGGGCTGTAGTTTCGGTGGAAGAGGGGCTGTAGTATCGGTGGAAGAGGGGCTGTAGTATCAGTGGAAGAGGGGCTGTAGTATCGGTGGAAGAGGGGCTGTAGTATCGGTGGAAGAGGGGCTGCAGTATCGGTGGAAGAGGGGCTGTAGTATCAGTGGAAGAGGGGCTGTAGTATCGGTGGAGAGGGGCTGTTAGTATCGGTGGAAGAGGGGCTGTAGTATCGGTGGAAGAGGGGCTGTAGTTTCGGTGGAAGAGGGGCTGTAGTTTCGGTGGAAGAGGGGCTGTAGTATCGGTGGAAGAGGGGCTGTAGTATCGGTGGAAGAGGGGCTGTAGTTTCGGTGGAAGAGGGGCTGTAGTTTCGGTGGAAGAGGGGCTGTAGTATCGGTGGAAGAGGGGCTGTAGTTTCGGTGGAAGAGGGGCTGTAGTATCGGTGGAAGAGGGGCTGTAGTATCGGTGGAAGAGGGGCTGTAGTGGGATCAGCTTGTTGTTGCCAATGTGAATCAGGGCTGAGCGTGCCGTAGGGGTGTGAGGAGCAGAAGCCGCACAGCCTGTTAACGTCCTTCTTGAAGTGTTGGCATAATCATCGAACACATGGAAACGCATAAGCTCCCGATGGAGGCCAGGATTGGAGAAAGGCGCCCACTGCCGTTGCCTGCGGGTCCGGAAGCCAACTGATGTAGATTGGCGTCTGATGGGTCAGGCGAGAGGCAAACCAGTCCAGATGGAGGGGGCCCCGCAGCGTCGACAGGTGTTGAAACATCGTGCTGTCCAGATGCCAGTCGCTGTGGTCTCTCTGGTATCACGAAACCAATCTGCTACATAGTTGGTCGATCCAGGCAGGTGTGTAAGGTCCGCCAGGGGTTTGGAGCAGGAGCCCCCCAGCCGGTTGACGTATTGGACTGCGGAGACGTTGTCCATCGGAAGGAGTAGGGAGCAGTCTCTGAGGCTGTGGGTAAAACTGTGAACAGCGAAGGAGCCAGCGAGGAGCTCAAAGTAATTGAGGAGGAGCTGCTGTTCTTCTCGAGTCCATCCACTGCCCGTGGATGTGGATCTGCAGGTTGCTCCCCAGGCCAGTTGGCTGGCATCTGCTTCCAGGACGAAATCCGGGAGAGAACCGAATATGGCATGCCCATTCCAAGCTTCCACATGGTGCAGCCACCATAGGAATTCCACTCGAACCTAGGGGTTAATGGGGACCGACTGGTCGTAGGAGGGGTAGAGGCGGAGGTATGTTGTCTTCAGACATTGCATCGCCCGATAGCGTAAAGGGCCGGGTTTTGCCTGAATGGAGGAGGAGAGCAGGGCTACCGTCTCTGAGGCAGATGAGGTCTGTTGCCTCGCAGGGGTCTTCTTGATAGCCCAAAACTTTTGGAGAGGAAGTTGCAGCTGACACTTTATCGAGTGGATGTTGAAATCCAGGAAGGTGATCACTTGAGCTGTACGGAGTGCCGACTCGTCCAAATTGATGATGAAACCAAGGTCTTGCAGAAGGGCAACCACCATCTCGGTATGGCGGGAGGACAGGGCAGGGTCCTGGGCTAGGATGACTATGGCCTTGATGCCTCCTGTGCGGATGAATGCCATGACTGGTTTTAGGAGCTTTGTGAAACACCATGGTGCGAAGCGGAGGCCGAATGGCAGACGTGTGAACTGCCACAAATCGTGGTGCCAACGGGACTGCAGATATGGGCGGCGATTGCAATAGATAGGGACCGTGAGATATGCGTCCGGTAAATCCAGCCTCGTGAACCAGAGTCCGTCTCGGAGGAGGTACCTGAATAGGTGTATTGCCTCCATTTTGAAGTGACGGTCATGAAAGTATTTAGGGTCTTCGGATTTATTACCGGTGTAAATCACCTGACTTTTTGTGTTAACAGGAAAATATTGCTTCTGAAGAGCAGGGGCCCGTGTGCCGGTTGAACGGCAGCCTTCAATTGCAGCGAGCGAAGCTTCCTATCTAACAATGACGCTTCGTGCGAACTGTAACGGGACGGGTGCGGGGAAGCGGACTGGTCAGGAACCTGGCAGAAATCTATTTAAAGGGATACTCTGGGCAACATGACCAGCTAAGCTTTTTTAGGTGGTCATGATGCCCTAAGTTTTCCCTTTTCCTCCGCTCAGCCGATTGGCTGAAACAGCTGAGAGAGGCGGAGGACTTTACTCCGCCCTCCCAGCTGTCAGTCAGCAGAGCGGGATTCGTATTTCCCGCTTCTGCCGACTATTGCCGAGTAGGAGACGTCTTCGCGCTTTCGGCTTTCAGCACGATGACGTCTCCAACTCGCTGCAGTAGCTGGCGGCAGCGGCTGAGATTAGTGTTGCGCACATCCTCTTGCGCGTAACACTAATCAAAGAAGGTGGAGCCGGAAGGAAGCCTGCTGATTGGCTGGTTTACGTGAGAGGCGCGCATGCGCGCCTCTCACGTAAACCATTAACCAAGTTGAAGATTTCCCATGATGGGAGCGGAAGACGAGGGAGGTGAGTATAAAAAAAAAAACGCAGTTGGAAAGAAGTGGTTTTTAGGCTAGGGTCAGACTAACGCATTTTTCACGTTGTCCGTGAAAATGTGCGTTCGAAGAATGGACGTATTTTTTCACGGAATACGCAATAGCGGTCATACTATGCGCAGTTTCATCCGTGATTTTGTACGGATCGTCAATAAAACACTTCTTGCATCTGGACGTTATGTTGGCGGACATTAGCAGCGTCTGACGTCTCCTAATCACGCACACACGCCGCTAGCGGACGCGCGCACTCTGTACGTCAGTACTAGTGGTTTACGTTCTCGAAAAAATGCGTTCATTTTCCACTTGCGTTGTGCAGCCGACTTTTGTGCGACCGTACTTCGTATATTGGCCGTCATTGCCCGGCATCTGCTGCTAGCACGGCCGTGATAAGTGCGCCAGAACGCGTTCGCACTGCCTCAGTCTGACCTAGCCTTAGGGTAAGTATTACATTAATAAATACTGAGTAACTAGGCAGGGAATAGATATAATATAATGTAAAGAAAGGGAAGGAAAAACACCATCGACCCGCGACCGGTATGTGTGGGAGCAGGAGTGCAGGGTACTCACCGGCGGAATAACAACGTCTGGGCCTGGTGAAGCCGCAGCCAACAGGAACTTCTCAGGCCAGGACTTTTTGAAGGGACGAGATGGCTACATTGGTGTTGCCCAAAAGGAAGCGCGCACGCTCTGCCAATTCTCTGATCAAGGGGGGAGTCCAACACTGTATTATGGGTGACGAGTCCGACTTCATCGGCCAGGATGATAGAGAGCGGCCCGGAGATGTCCTGTTTAGTGTGAAGGCCATGCTCAAGGCCCTTGCGGGGGGTCCTTCCCCACTTTCCCCATGAAGGTGATAAGATCTTAATCGAATTTTGGGGTAAGGAACACCTTATCCGGAAGCGTGGGACGTGGACATTCCACCCGCAAACAAGCCCTGGATTCCTTATCCAGCAGGCGACGCAGCCAGAAACTGAGGTATTCGGCGATGTGGTCAGGTGGTAACCAGGGCGAAGATTGGGGATGGGTGGTAGTACGGAGGGTCAAAGAAAGGTAGCCTGCTAGCATCCGGGATCATTTCGAGAGCGTCCGAGGAATCTGAAGAGCGTATGGGTGCCAGCAGGGAGAGGAGCGCGGCTCATCCGCCATAATTTCAGACCATGCGGGCACTGCCGGCAGATTACCGGATATGCCGGCTTCCTCACCATCGAAGGTTCCAGCCTGGTACTCAGCCAGGAGTTCATAACCATCATCCCCTTCTTTAAGCTCAGAGCTGGAACATTGCATTTTACTCTGTATATTTTTATATGTAATTAATAATTAAAGGTGATTCGTGTTAATGATGTTCGGCGTCTGGCCTGGGAATAATATGCAGACACGCCCCACATTGTGTTTAATCACGGGGTTAAATATGTGCAGGTTGCCTCTTTGTTAATTGATGATTGATTTATTATATGGAGGTTTATGCACATGTAGGATTCAGAATTGACAAAGACCGTTTGGTTGAAACGTCGTCATTTTTTCTGCTGGTGATGAAATAAATCCACTTGATTTAATACTTTGATCTATTGGATCTCTTATTGGTATCAGAGCCGGGCAAAGGCTTTTTGGCCCCGACCAGCAGAGTCAGATTGACCTTCTCAGGGTCGCTTGGGAGAGCAGAGGCCGTCTGAGAGTGATTTTACTGAGAGGGTGGTGGATACATGGAACAGTCTTCCAGTAGAAGTGGTAGAGGCCAAAACAGTGATTGATTTTAATCAGGCATGGGATAGGCATAAGGCTATCCTAAACAAAAGATAAATCCAGGTAAAGTATCCATGTAGAGAAAACGCAGGGAATTCGGCAGGAAGGGTGTCCAGAGTAGTACACGAGCTGATCCAAGGCTGGTCACCAATACCGGAAACGCCAATAACCGGATTTATGGCAAATAAACCAGGAAGAGAATTTAAATGAATAAAATGATTTATTATAAATGTAATAAAACAAATAACGCCCGACGCGTTTCGTCTAAAAGACTTCCTCAAGGGCAGTAATAATATGCAGTATATCAAAGAATAAAATAATATCTTTTAGACGAAACGCGTCGGGCGTTGTTTTATTACATTTATAATAAATCATTTTATTCATTTAAATTCCCATCTTCCTGGTTTATTTGCCATAAATCCGGTTATTGGCGTTTCCGGTATTGGTGACCAGCCTTGGATCAGCTCGTGTACTACTCTGGACACCCTTCCTGCCGAATTCCCTGCGTTTTCTCTAGTGTTTTATGTGGACCATCTCCTGAGAAGTTTATCGGCATTCTCTAAAGAGAAGTATCACTGCGCCTCTCCGTTCACCTACTGTTTGTTTTTTGCTTATAAAGGATCCATGTAATTGGGCGACTAGATGGGCCGGAAGGTTCTTATCTGCCGACATTTTCTATGATCTGAATGAGAATCCTGTGGGGGCTGGAGACTGGGCCCTGGAGAGGACCGGATGGTCCGGCTGAGGAAGCCGGTGCATTGAGGCAGCGCTATGGGAAGGGTCTCAGATATAACGAATAAAAACCAGGCTCAAAGCTCTTCTTTTAGATTGTAAGCTCTTGAGCAAGGTCCTCTCGCTTACTGTACTGTGTGTTGAACCTGTATGTATATTTGTTGTTCTGCCTCCCATTGTACAGTGCTACGGAACTTGTTAGAGCTTTATAACAACTTGTAACTGTAGTGGGAAGCTGTGACGCATACATGCTGTGGGCACAACGGGGGGGGGGGGGGGGGTCACCCAGAGTAATTAGCAACGGGAGTCACCCAAGCAGATGTAGGCAATGCAGACGGGTATCCCGTGCAGAGGCCACAATGTTTTCCAGGGGTCACACGATGGTGTAGGCGGCGTGGGGGAGGTCACACGATGGTGTAGGCGGCGTGGGGGAGGTCACACGATGGTGTAGGCGGCGTGGGGGAGGTCACACGATGGTGTAGGCGGCGTGGGGGAGGTCACACGATGGTGTAGGCGGCGTGGGGGAGGTCACACGATGGTGTAGGCGGCGTGGGGGAGGTCACACGATGGTGTAGGCGGCGTGGGGGAGGTCACACACGATGGTGTAGGCGGCGTGGGGGAGGTCACACGATGGTGTAGGCGGCGTGGGGGAGGTCACACGATGGTGTAGGCGGCGTGGGGGAGGTCACACGATGGTGTAGGCGGCGTGGGGGAGGTCACACGATGGTGTAGGCGGCGTGGGGGAGGTCACACGATGGTGTAGGCGGCGTGGGGGAGGTCACACGATGGTGTAGGCGGCGTGGGGGAGGTCACACGATGGTGTAGGCGGCGTGGGGGAGGTCACACGATGGTGTAGGCGGCGTGGGGGAGGTCACACGATGGTGTAGGCGGCGTGGGGGAGGTCACACGATGGTGTAGGCGGCGTGGGGGAGGTCACACGATGGTGTAGGCGGCGTGGGGGAGGTCACACGATGGTGTAGGCGGCGTGGGGGAGGTCACACGATGGTGTAGGCGGCGTGGGGGAGGTCACACGATGGTGTAGGCGGCGTGGGGGAGGTCCCTAAGGGGTTAAAGGCAGCCACAGCTTAGAAGGGCAGGCTGTGACGCAAACAGATGGGGAGGGAGAAATGTCTGAAAGACCCCCTCCCGTTCAGACACTTTCCCTGCTGGCGCCCAGTGCGATGACGCTATTCAGGCGGCCGAGGTACCAGAGACATCCAAGATGTCAGCCTGCACCGGGAGGCCGGAGCGAGCAGCCAAAATACCGGCCGATCACCGCTGCAATGACAGGACGCGCTCAGCGCATCCTTAGCAGTGAAGTGGTTAATATTAAAAAAGTTTATTCTTTTCAGTTACTGGACGTCACCGATATCCACCAGAACCGGAAAAAAGCAAGTCTAATCGGCGTCTACCAATAAATACGCGTCCGATGCGGAAGCCGCCGGCGCAGGGAATAAAACACCTCACACAATGTACAGAACAGGGAATTTAATGGCAGATTTTTGGGGATCTTTAAGCCACCAGGACACAAGCGCCACCAACACCTTTGATTTTCTCCTCTGCTCGTCGGCTGAAGAACTTGGCCTTGACGATCACCGGCTGTTTGGGTAGTTTGCCTTTTCCCAGCACTTTGTAATAACCCTGGGGGGAAAAGATAGACATGAATGAAATGCTGGTAAAGAGCCTCATCAGCCAGAAATCACCGGACACGCGTCCTGCCCTGACACCGAAACCATCTGCAGCCCACCGACATCACGAAGGGCACCAGAGGGGGCGACCTGCGATCATTACACCCCATTAAACGCACAACACAGAGGACCCGAAAGCCCACAATGTCACTGAGCCGGTGACCGGTTAAGCCACAATGAAAGCCAACCAGTGAATAAAGATCAGTGTTTTCTCTCCGAGGACTCTAGCACACCGAGGCAACCAGCGCGGCCACCATGTGACTCTAGTCTCGGGATCACAGGAATCACAACTGCCAACCCGCGTCAAACAGAAAATGTGGTCAGATAAGAACCTTTCGGCCCATCTAGTCGCCCAATTACATGGATACTTTACCTGGATTTATCTTTTGTTTAGGATAGCCTTATGCCTATCCCATGCCTGCTTAAATTCAATTACTGTTTTGGCCTCTACCACTTCTACTGGAAGACTGTTCCATGTATCCACCACCCTCTCAGTAAAATAATGCTTCCTGATGTTACTTTTAAACCTTTGCCCCTCTAATCTAAGACTATGTCCTCTTGTTTTGCTACTTTGTTTCCTTTTAAATATACTCCCTTCCTCTACCTTGTGGATTCCCTTTACGTATTTAAATGTTTCTATCATATATCCTCTGTCTCGTCTTTTTTCCAAGCTGTACATGTTAAGATCATTAAGCCTTTCCTGGTAACTTTTCTCCTTCAAGCCGTACACCATTTTAGTAGCCCTTCTCTGAACTCTCTCTAAGATGTCTATATCCTTCTGGAGATACGGTCTCCAGTACTGCACACAGTACTCCAAGTGAGGTCTCACCAGTGCTCTGTACAGTGGCATGAGCACTTCCCTTTTCCTACTGCTAATACCTCTCCCTACACAACCAAGCATTCTGCCAGCATTTCCAAGCATTCTGCCAGCATTTCCTGCTGCTCTATTACATTGACTACTTACCCTTAGATCCTCTGAAATAATAACCCCTAAATCCCAACCCTCAGATGTATCAAATATTCTATATTCAGCCCTTGGGTTTTTACGTCCCAGGTGCATTATCTTGCACTTATCCACATTAAAACTCAATTGCCACAGCTCCCACCATTTTTTTAGTTTACCTAAATCATTTGTCATTTGGCTGATCCCTCCAGGAACGTCAAGCCTGTTGCAAATCTTTGTGTCATCAGCAAAAAGACATACTTTTCCATTAATACCTTCTGCAATATCACTAATAAAAATATTAAATAGAATGGGTCCAAGTACTGACCCCTGAGGTACCCCACTGGTAACAAGACCTTGTGCCGAATAAATAAATAGAGCGAGGCGACGCACATCCCAATAAAGGAGTGCCCCCCACCCAATAATGACCATAGGTCTTACTTACAGCATGGACGGCGTCGATGACGGGCGCGGGGCCGCTGGGGTTCTTGGAGTAGTTGAGCCGGGTTTGTTCGCTCACCAGGGTCCACAGTTTGTCCAGGTTGATGGTGGGACAGAAAGACTGATTCTTCTTCAGATGGTAATGTCTCATGCCGACCTTCCCGAAATACCCGGGGTGACTGGAAAACCAAGAACGCATCACAACCGAGCAAAACACAGCCGGCACCCAGAGCAGGCAATGGGGCACAGAGTGCATGCATTTAACCCTTTACTGGGCCAGCATAAAGATAACCCGCAGAGGCGGCAGCGCAGGGACGGGCAACGGTGCGGCACAAAACGAGCACTGAGCAGCGTGCGACTGAACACCGGAACTGCACCGAAGAGGCAGAGCTTTGACGGACCACATGACGGATTAACCCAAAATGTGACCCCCTCCTGCACCAAGGACACCGCAATCTGCCAGACCACAGGACGGATTAACCCAAAATGTGACCCCCCCCCAAAGTTAAATACTCACTATTTGTCGAAGTTGATCCTGTGGTGATGCATGCCTCCGGCATTACCGCGACCACCGGGGTGCTTCCTGTGTTTGCCTGAAAAGAGAAAGGGCCTTATAAAGCCAGTACGACCAGAATCCCGCCTGCCATGATCATCAGGCGCGTGTTGTCACTGAGCCGGTGACCGGTAGAGTCACAGAGACACAACCAGTGAATAAAGATCAGTGATTCCTCTGCGAGGACTTTAGCACATCGAGGCAACCAGCGAGGCCACGGCGTGACTCTAGCCTCGGCGTCTCTGCTCCGACACACACAGCAAGCAAATGCCTCAAACACAGCGCTTAACGTTTCGATATGATCCGGTTCTGGAACCTTCGAGAAAACCGCGATTAAAAGCGGAAACATCGGATCATTTTAACGGCCGAATTATATATATATACATACACACAGCGTCGTGTGTTTACATCAGGATCCCCTGCACTATCGGCGAGCGCTCGTGTGTTTACATCTGGATCCCCTGCACTATCACCGCGCGCTCGTGTGTTTACATCTGGATCCCCTGCACTATCGGCGCGCGCTCGTGTGTTTACATCTGGATCCCCTGCACTAGCGCCGCGCGCTCGTGTGTTTACATCTGGATCCCCTGCACTATCGCCGCGCGCTCGTGTGTTTACATCTGGATCCCATGCACTATCGCCGCGCGCTCGTGTGTTTACATCTGGATCCCATGCACTATCGCCGCGCGCGCTCGTGTGTTTACATCTGGATCCCCTGCACTATTGCCGCGCGCTCGTGTGTTTACATCTGGATCCCCTGCACTATCGCCGCGCGCGCTCGTGTGTTTACATCTGGATCCCCTGCACTATCGCCGCGCGCGTCGTGTGTTTACATCTGGATCCCCTGCACTATCGGCGAGCGCTCGTGTGTTTACATCTGGATCCCCTGCACTAGCGCCGCGCGCTCGTGTGTTTACATCTGGATCCCCTGCACTATCGCCGCGCGCTCGTGTGTTTACATCTGGATCCCATGCACTATCGCCGCGCGCTCGTGTGTTTACATCTGGATCCCATGCACTATCGCCGCGCGCGCTCGTGTGTTACATCTGGATCCCCTGCACTATCGCCGCGCGCTCGTGTGTTTACATCTGGATCCCCTGCACTATCGCCGCGCGCTCGTGTGTTTACATCTGGATCCCCTGCACTATCGCCGCGCCGCTCGTGTGTTTACATCTGGATCCCCTGCACTATCGCCGCGCGCTCGTGTGTTTACATCTGGATCCCCTGCACTATCGCCGCGCGCTCGTGTGTTTACATCTGGATCCCCTGCACTATCGCCGCGCGCTCGTGTGTTTACATCTGGATCCCCTGCACTATCGGCACGCGCTCGTGTGTTTACATCTGGATCCCCTGCACTATCGGCACGCGCTCGTGTGTTTACATCTGGACCCCCTGCACTATCGGCACGCGCTCGTGTGTTTACATCTGGATCCCCTGCACTATTGCTGCGCGCTCGTGTGTTTACATCTGGATCCCCTGCACTATCGGCACGCGCTCGTGTGTTTCGTGCAAACCACCCATTCCTAGCACTGACTATTGAACCCCCCCCCCCCCGACCCACACAGGGTTCAACACAAACCCCTTAAAAGCACAGAGTTGGCGGCTGCAGCGGCTAAAAGGGTGACTTTATCTCCCACTCGCGGACTTTATCTCCCCCCCAATAAACGCATACTGTGCGTACGACATCTTGCTCACCGATACGGCCGTGGCCATGGCTGACGTGTCCACGGAGCTTCCGGGTCTTTCTGAGCTTGGAAGGCTGCGGGAGACAAAGTGCAGGGTCAGTGGAAGGCGCGGCGCTACTGGAGTGAGGTCACTGGTCGCGGCGCTACTGGAGTGAGGTCACTGGTCGCGGCGCTACTGGAGTGAGGTCACTGGTCGCGGCGCTACTGGAGTGAGGTCACTGGTCGCGGCGCTACTGGAGTGAGGTCACTGGTCGCGGCGCTACTGGAGTGAGGTCACTGGTTGCGGCGCTACTGGAGTGAGGTCACTGGTCGCGGCGCTACTGGAGTGAGGTCACTGGTTGCGGCGCTACTGGAGTGAGGTCACTGGTCGCAGCGCTACTGGAGTGAGGTCACTGGTCCCGGCGCTTCTGGAGTGAGGTCACTGGTCGCGGCGCTACTGGAGTGAGGTCACTGGTCGCGGCGCTTCTGGGGTGAGGTCACTGGTCGCGGCGCTTCTGGGGTGAGGTCACTGGTCGCGGCGCTTCTGGGGTGAGGTCACTGGTCGCGGCGCTTCTGGGGTGAGGTCACTGGTCGTGGCGCTTCTGGGGTGAGGTCACTGGTCGTGGCGCTTCTGGGGTGAGGTCACTGGTCGCGGCGCTGCTGGGGTGAGGTCACTGGTCGCGGCGCTGCTGGGGTGAGGTCACTGGTCGTGGCGCTTCTGGGGTGAGGTCACTGGTCGTGGCGCTTCTGGAGTGAGGTCACTGGTCCCGGCGCTTCTGGAGTGAGGTCACTGGTCGCGGCGCTGCTGGGGTGAGGTCACTGGTCGCGGCGCTGCTGGGGTGAGGTCACTGGTCGCGGCGCTACTGAGGTGAGGTCACTGGTCGCGGCGCTGCTGGGGTGAGGTCACTGGTCCTGGCACGTTTGGCGAGATGCCAGTGAATAAAATAAGTGACGCCGGGATGTGACTCTCGCCTCGGGATTAAACGACACCAGAAGCAGAAAATAAAACATGGAGTAACAGCCCGGCGGACAGACAGCCCCGCGGGGAGGATTATCCGGTGACATGGGCAGGATTGAGGGGATAGGTAGAATCCGGCCTGGCCCCCCCGTATAAGTACCCTGGATCAGGGGGTGAGCCCGGCCTGACCCCCCCCCGTATAAATACCCCGAATCAGGGGGGGTGAGCCCGGCCTGACCCCCCCCATAAACACCCCGGCCTGACCCCCCCCCGTATTAATACCTGGATCAGGGGGTGAGCCCAGCCGGACACCCCCCGCCCGCATAAATACCCCGGATCAGGGGGTGAGCCCGGCCTGTCCCCCCCCGGTTCCCAGTAAATGTCTCTCACACCGCCGCGGCGCTTTGCGGTCTCAGAGTTCGGGTGAGGAGGAGAGGGTGACACCCCGCGGTACCCAGACAGCACCGGGCTCACCCCGGGCCCCGCCGAGCCCCGGATTCCCGGATTCCCGGGGCGCCACGCGCTGCCCCGCGTCCTACCATGTCGGCGGCCGCACGAGAAAGAGAGAGATCGCGCCAGATCTCGCGAGAATTCACAGAGCCCTCGTCGATATAACTTCCGGTGAGAACTGGGCGGACTAGCTCCAAACACTAGAGAGAGCGCCGGCCTGGAGGACGTATCCGGTGTCTGCAGCACAGGAAGCGCCAAGTGTCACTCAGCTCAGAGGTGTTTAGAGCTCGCAGATCACAAATTTCTTTGGCTCCTATCAGCTGAGCCCCGTCCAATACCTCAGCAGCTGCTGAATTGCTGCAGCAGTGTCACTGAACGCTTTGGATGCGAATTTCGAATCCAAAATGGCCGACGATTTCTTAATGAAAGATGCAGATTGTTTTTCGTATCACTCGGATAAAATATGATAAAGAGAAGCAGTCAGCACAATCCGTTTTCTTTGCACACACCACAAACGATAGTTTATATTGAATAAACGTTATGTTTACTTCTGAAACTAAATATAATTGAGCTGTAATATATGTCTGTGTGCCGGGGAAATAATAAATACATATTTTGTGCTTTGGTGAAAACCTCAAAATTAACATTGCTGTACGGAATTGTTACTTGCTTCATGGCGGCGGCCATCTTTACTACGTCACACTCAGCTACTCGCAGCATCTCCTCTTGTCGCTGTTTTTTTTGCAAGTAACATAATTGATAGATATAAGCACTTAAAATATCAGCAACATATTTAGAAACAGCATAAATAAGGCACTTTTATAATAATTGCATTTAATTAAAATCCACGATAATAATATTAGTATATTGCACTTAATAATATATTTAATTAATATGAGAATTACACAGAAAATTGTAGATTTAAAGTTTTTTATGTAATTTATGTTGGCGCATTAGAAAGGTAAAATACCTGTATGATCATAATATTATAGGATTCATTTTCTAATGTAAGAGAAAACATAATTGTCACTATAACTAAATTAATAGCACCAAAGCACAAGACACTTTCTTAATGAAGGGGGTTATTAAATGGGATAGTGAATGGATGGCCACTATTTAGATAGTGTAGATTTTACACAAAGGCCTTTTTTTAGGAGGGCATAAGCAGTGTCTTCTACACATATTGTTTGTGAAAAAGCCATTTTTTTATTCAAATTGCTACTATATATATTAATTGGGCATACAGCAGGATAATTGGGAGACCCTGCGGGGTGCACTAATCATTTTTACAGCGTTAGTCCTTTTTTTGAGTTTAATATGTGTAATATTCTGTTTTTGGGACGTATGACGGAATGGGATGTTGTCCGCCTGCGGGTGTGCTCTATCTGCGTGCCCCCGGCGCTTACCGCTGGCCCGACTACCGAGTGACGCGCACTCGGCGTCTCATGCGGCCTGGAGTGACCCTGGGGAAGGGTTATGCGGGCGGTGGAGGGGACCCCTGTGTCGAACCAGCCCGACCACTGAGCACCACGGCACTCAGCGTCTCGAGCAGCTGGTTCACTGACCTGGTGGGTGTGGGGACGTCTGTGGAGCGGCCGGCCGAGTACGGAGATCGGATCTGCCGCGGAGGAATGTTCGGATCTTCCAGCGGAGGACTTTTCGGATCTGATGAATATTCGGATTTACAGGACCGGGTGAATCTTCGGATCGGATCGCTAATCACTGGGTATACCGAAGCGCGGTACGCGGTTCGCGCCTTCGGTTCGGATCCCGGTCGAGTACTCTTAGAACCGGCGGTCATACGCTGCGCCCCTGTCCTGATGCGGGATGCAGGTACAGGGCGTTCGGTTCGGTTCGGATCTCACCTCGGTCTGCTCGGAACGTAAGCTGGACACCGCACCCTGAGACCGCGTGGGGTGCTCAGACAATATAATGCGGCGGAGAATAAAAGTCATCAGGCAAGGCTGGATGCACTGGTAAATCTGAGTTTATTATTCACATCACAGACATTTATCAACTTCACACATTTATGAATACAATGGGAATCCCTGCCCGCCCTCACAAGACCCATTGGCCCTCGCTGGCAGGAGGCACCCGGGCCCCGATCCGCATTGGTAGTTACGAATCGGGGAGTTGCCGATTCGGACCGAATGGTCCGAATCGACCATTTTGCGATTCGACCGGATGGTCTGAATCGGCCATTTCCCGATCCGATCATTCTGACCGGATCCACGAGGCCCTGGGAAAATGGCGACGGGCAAGGCATACAAAGGGATTTACATTGCACAACACACGGGGACACTTTTATTACGCCACACACAATTCACATCTAAATAAAATCCCCAAAACTCTGCGGGTGCCACAGCACCTAGGTGTCTATGGCCATGTAAATGTCACCGGGAACCGCCCCTGGCTGAGGGTGTTGGGCCATTCCGTGACACTCCTCCCCCTCCCCAAGGTCCGACGCACCCGGTTGGACCCCAACGGGTCGTACCGGGGTAGTCGGGGCTCCCCAATCCCCTGGTTCCCGGGCCGACTGCCGCGATAACCCATCTGCGTTACCGTTTTGCGACCCGGGCCGGTACTGAATGGTAAAGTTGAAGGGTTGGAGAGCCAGGCTCCACCGCAACAGGCGACCATTTTCCCCCGCCACGCGGTTGAGCCACACCAGGGGGTTATGGTCGGTCATCACGGTGAAGGACCGACCGTAGACATAGGGTTGGAGCTTCCGTAGGGCCCAGACCAAGGCCAGGCACTCCTTCTCCACGGCAGTATACCCCACCTCCCGTGGCAACAGCTTCCGACTGATGTACGCCACTGGATGATCCCCCCCGTCCCCCCCCCACTTGGCTTAGGACAGCTCCCAGTCCGAACATGGACGCGTCTGTATGGACAACAAAACGTTTGTTATAGTTGGGAGCTGCTAGCAGGGGAGCTTGGGTCAGGGCGGCCTTCAGTTGCCGGAAGGCCTGTTCGCACTCCGGGACCACAGGACTTGGCGGGGTAGGGATTTCTTCGTCAAGTCAGTCAGGGGTTTGGCCAGGTCACTGTAATGGGGTACGAATTTCCTGTAGTACCCCGCGGTGCCCAGGAAGGCGAGGACCTGGGTCTTGGTCACAGGGGTGGGCCAGTCTAGGATGGCTTCTATCTTGGCGGGCTCTGGCCGTTGTATCCCGAACCCCACCCGGTGGCCCAAGTACTGTACTTCGGCCATCCCCACTTTACACTTCTCCGGCTTCAGGGTGAGGTTGGCGTCTCTAATCCGGCCCAGGACTGTCCCTACATGGTCCAGGTGTTCCTCCCAGGTCTGGCTATAGATGGCTATGTCATCCAGGTAGGCGCAAGCGAACCCCTGGAGGCCATCGAGGAGGCGATCGATTAACCGCTGGAAGGTAGCAGGGGCGTTCTTCATCCCGAACAGCATGACTCGAAATTGGTACAAGCCGAATGGGGTGATGAAGGCCGACTTCGGGGTCGCCTCCTCGGCAAGGGGAATCTGCCAATACCCCTTGCACAGATCGACCGTGGTCAGAAAATGACCCCGGGAGATCTGGTCTAGCAACTCGTCGACTCGGGGCATGGGATAAGCGTCTGTAATGGTACAGTCGTTTATCCGCCGATAGTCGACGCAGAACCTGGTGGTACCGTCCTTCTTGGGCACCAGGACCACGGGCGACGCCCAGGGGCTGGCCGACGGTTCAATGACCCCCAGCTCCAACATCTCCCGGATCTCGGCCCGCATGGACTCGCGGACCGCTTCCGGGAGCCGGTATGCCGGTTGCCGAAGGGGTCTCTGACCGGGCGTGTCCACTTGATGGATGGCCCGGTCAGTGTATCCCGGAAGAGCCGAGAAAACCCCCGGTAATCGTGAAGCAGCTGCCGCGCCTGCGCCTGCTTCTCGGGCCCTAACTCCTCCCCAGCTGCATCTGATCACCCCGGAAGGCTGCTTGGCTACCCCCGGAAGTTCTACCAACGGGAATAGTTCCGTCTCTTCGGCAGCCGGCGCGCATATGGCGTCCACCGTCTCTGGCCGCTCATGGTAGGCCTTCAGCATATTGACGTGGAACGTCCGCTGGATTCTGGTGTCTGCGCAGCTAACAACCACATAGGTGGTATCCCCAGCTGGGTTACCACCTTGTAGGGACCTTGCCAGGCCGCCTGCAGCTTGTTCTGCCGCTGTGGCTTCAGCACCAGAACCTTCTGCCCCCCAGGAACGAGCGACTGCAAGCAGCACGGTCGTACCACGCCTTCTGCTGAGCCTGGGCCGTCTCCATGTTCTCCTGTACGAACCCCGCGAGTTCTGCCAAGCGCTCCCGGAGCTTCAAGACATAACCCAACACAGGAACCCCATCCTCCTCCTGTACCCCCTCCCACTGAGCCCTAACCAAATCCAGAGGCCCCCCTCACCTGGCGCCCATATAGCAGCTCGAAGGGGGAGTAACCGGTGGATTCCTGAGGAACCTCCCGGTAGGCGAACAACAGGTGGGGAAGATACTTCTCCCAATCCTTGCTTTCGTGCACAAAGGCCCGGATGAGCTGCTTCAGGGTCCCATTAAACCGCTCGCACAGCCCATTTGTCTGGGGGTGATACGGGGCGCTGTGCAGCGCCCTAACACCACAGAGACGCCAGAGCTGCTGGGTGAGCTCAGCGGTGAACTGGGTACCCTGATCGGATAGGATTTCCCGGGGAAACCCCACCCTCGTGAACACCCGTAGGAGCGCGTCCGCTACGGTGTCCGCCTGGATGTTGGCCAAGGCCACAGCCTCGGGGTACCGGGTGGCATAATCCACTACGGTAAGGATGTACCCAGGGCCGGATTAAGGGTATCATGGGCCTGGTGCTGAGGATTTCGGTGGGCCTATTTTTAGATACTTAGGCAACCATCGATCCGCGTTGCTTTGCTTATCTGAAAGGATATTTACACCTTTTTTAAAAATTTACTTATAGCACTACAACGGAACATGACTTAGGCTGACCGTCCACTGGGTCCATATTCTGACGTCCAACGTGGTCGTCAGACTACGGACAACCTAGGTCGTACGATGGCAGACTTCCTGGGTTGTCTACTGCAAGTGACTATGGACAACCCAGGGTCCCAGCCAAATGCTGCCGGACTGACAGCCGAACGCCACTGAAGCCCGCTGGACTGCAGACAAAAACAATAAATGGAACTACACTATTCTTGTATTTAAACCAATAAAAATGCATTAAAATGTGTTTAAATGATAAAAAAAGGTCCCATAAATAATAAAAATATCTGCTGCAGAAAAAAAAAATCATTCATAGGAGTGAAAGTGACCGAATGTGATGTGAATGGGGGCTATGCGTCATAGAGATTGATGAATGTGTGTGGCTGGAGTGAACTAGGAGTGGATTTGTGGCTGGGCGACTGACGTAGGAGTGCGTTAACAGAAGGGGTTATTCACTAAGCCCCGAACTTGCCACCGAACTGCACCGAACGGTGAATTTCACCCTATGGTGCAATTTCGTGTCAGTTCGTCTATTTACTAAACTGTCAGTTCGCCAAATACTGGCTCATTGACAGCGAAATACGGTGCAATTCGTCAAAATTCAACAATCTTCAGTGGCAGTGAAATTGTCCTATAGAGAAGTCATGAATAATATATTCACAGATGAGCGTATCGGAGCTCCACAGCAATAAAACTCACAGTAATGTGCAGTGTATGAGCGTATCACAGAGCTCCACAGCAATAAAACTCACAGTAATGTGCAGTGTATGAGCGTATCACAGAGCTCCACAGCAATAAAACTCACAGTAATGTGCAGTGTATGAGCGTATCACAGAGCTCCACAGCAATAAAACTCACAGTAATGTGCAGTGTATGAGCGTATCACAGAGCTCCACAGCAATAAAACTCACAGTAATGTGTGCTGTATGTATAAGTAGTATCTCTCATTTCTGTGTACTCTTTCCCACCCCTGTCACACATCTTTGAGTCCTTTCCTCCGTCCGTCTCTCTCTCTGACTCCTCTGTGACTCATCTCTCATTCATCCCTCTATGTGACTCCTCTCACCCCTCTTTCTATACTCCTCTCTCATCCCTCGCTCTCTCTGTACTCCTCTCTCATCCCTCGCTCTCTCTGTACTCCTCTCTCATCCCTCGCTCTCTCTGTACTCCTCTCATCCCTCGCTCTCTCTGTACTCCACTCATCCCTCACTCTCTTTGTACTCCACTCATCCCTCTCTCTGTACTCCTCTCATCCTTCGCTCTCTGTACTCCTCCCTAATCCCTTGCTCTCTGTACGCATCCCATCCCTCACTCTTTCTGTACTCCTCTCTCATCCCTCACTCTCTCTGTACGCCTCTCTCATCTCTCGCTCTGTACTCCTCAATCATACCTCGCTCTCTCTCTGTACGCCTCTCATCCCTCGCTCTTTTTGTACGCCTCTCTCATCCCTCTCTCTGTACTCCTCTCATCCCTCTCTGTACTCCTCTCATCCCTCTCTGTACTCCTCTCATCCCTCACTCTCTTTGTACTCCTCTCATCCCTGTGACTCCTGTCTCTCTGTGACTCCTCTTCCATTCCCCCTCTTTCACCCCCCTTTCAATCCCCCTCTTTCATTCCACCCCTCTCTTTCATCCCCCTCTCTCCCTCTCTTTCATTCTTCTCTCTTTCATTCCCCCTCTCTCATCCCCCTCTCTCATTCATCCCCTCTCTCATTCATCCCCCTCTCTCTCTTTCATCCCCTCTCTCTCTTTCATCCCCTCTCTCATTCATCCCCCTCTCTCTCTTTCATCCCCTCTCTCTCTTTCATCCCCCCTCTTTCATCCCCTCTCTCTTTCATCCCCTCTCTCTCTTTCATCCCCTCTCTTTCATCCCCTCTCTTTCATCCCCTCTCATTCATCCCCTCTCATTCATCCCCTCTCTCATTCATCCCCTCTCTCATTCATCCCCCTCTCTCATTCATCCCCTCTCTCTCATTCACCCCCTCTTTCATCCCCTCTCTCTCTTTCATCCCCCTCTCTCTCATCCCCCTCTCTCATCCCTCTCTTTCATCCCCTCTCTTTCTTTCATCACCTCCTCTCTCTTTCTTTCATCACCTCCTCTCTTTCTTTCATCACCTCCTCTCTCTTTCATCACCTCCTCTCTCTTTCATCACCTCCTCTCTCTTTCTTTCATCCCCCCTCTCTCTCTGTGTCTGTGATCCCTCTTCCTGTCTGTGTCTTTACAGTCCCCCCTGCATGCTGCCCCCCCCTCCTTCCGAATGAGTTCAGAGGGAGAGCTGCGGGGTGGGGATAAGGGGTGAAGGTAAATTACAAAAAAAAAGCTGCCCGGGTGAATCATCAGCTGGGGAAGCTTACCTTTCTCCCTGGCTGCTGCTCAGCTGCTCTCCTTACCAGTCGCCTTCCTTCCACATGGCTGGAAACAGGAAGAGGTGCTGGAGGATGGGGAGGAGCCTGTCTCACGGAGCAGCTGATGAGTGACACCTAGTGGCTGCTCTGCCCCAAAATACTCCTGCACATTTTACAACACGGTGGGGCCGCTTGAGAGGATCGGCTTCATCACGGTGTGTGTGTGTGTGCTGTGTGTGTGCGCGTGTGGCAGATCTGTCGGACGGCCGGTGGCTCCTCTATTCTTGGGGCAGCTGTGGGCCTATTTAATGGAAGGGGCCTGGAGCTGCCGCTCCATCCGCCCCTACGTTAATCCGGCCCTGGATGTACCTCTTACCGGTGGCACTGGGCCGTGGCAACGGCCCAATGATGTCGACCGCCACCCGGCTAAAGGGCTCCTGAATGATGGGTATGGGGCGCAGGGGCACTTTCGGGTGATCCCCGGCCTTCCCAGTTTTTTGGCAAACTGGACAGGTGCGGCAATACTCGCGGGTATCTTCGCTGAGGCGGGGCCAGAAAAACGCGCGCGCCAACCTGTGCCGGGTTTTCTTCTGCCCTAGGTGACCTGCAAGGGGAATGTCGTGAGCCAGGCGCAACAGTTCCTGTCTAGGGCCCTGGGGCACTACCAACTGCTTCTGTGGCACCTGCTTCTTCTTGGACCCCTCCCTCGCGGTGTACCTATAGAGAAGCCCATCCTCCCACTCTATCCTGTCATTTCTCTTATCGTCGAGGCCTCGACCGGCCCGATCCCGGTAGCACTGTAACATGGGATCGGTCTGGGTCTGGTGACGAAGCGTCTCCGGGGAGCTCCACGGGGACGGGAGATCAGGTGGGACGGGAAGAGCCGGGACTTGTCGGGGTATGGGGGGGTCGAGGAGGTCGGGGAGGTCGGGGAGGTCGTGGTTGGGATCTCACCTGGGTCCCGATCGGAGTGCCCCTGTCGTGGCGTTGGCTCTGCTGCCTAGTGGTTACTGGGGTGGCCGCATCTGTGGAGTAAGAAGAGACCAGCTTTCCCAGATCGTTGCCAAGAAGCACCTCGGCCTGCAGTTGCTTCAACAACCCCACCCTCACCACTTTCTCCCCGGTCCCCCAGTCCAGATGAACCCGGGCCGTCTCAAGCCGGAGAACCTTTCCTCCGGCCACCCGTACTGCAATGGTGTTGTGCAGACGGTCGTTCGGCGGAACCAAGTGGGGCCGTACCAGGGTAATGGTGGCCCCGGAGTCCCGCAGCCCCTCAGCGGCCCGCCCGTTGATCCACACCGCCTGATGGTGGTGATGACGGTTGTCGTCCGCGGCGGCTTGCACGGGGTCTGCCTCATGTAGCCGCTCCCATTCCTCCGGGGCCTCTGGCCACGGGGTCTCGGTGTCGCAACAATGGGCGGACGACGATGATCTGGCGGGCGGTCGGGTCAACTCCGGACGGTTGGGGCAATACTGTTTGTAGTGCCCATCTTGGTTGCACCCATAACATCGGACATTGGCCAAGTTGTTGGGCCGACTGGGGGGTCGTGCTGCCGGCGTCCGAACTACCGGTGTTGGGGGTGGTGGAGCTGGTAGAGCTGGGCGGAAGGGCAGGGATCGCTCCCCCCCGGAAACCTTCCGAGTGTCAGTATACTCGTCTGCCCAAATAGCCGCTTGCTGCACTGTTTGGGGCTTCTTATCACGCACCCACTCCCGGATAGCGGAGGGGGTGTGCTCGAAGAACTGCTCGAGCAGTAACAGCTGGATAATTTCAGTCACCGTCTCCGCTTTGCTACCCGAGAACCAGGTGCGTAAATCCCTCTGCAACCGATGGGCCCACTCAACGTGGGTAGCGCCATTGGGCCGGCGCGAGTTCCTGAACTTCACCCGGCTGGCTTCCGGGGTCACAGCGAACCTGCTCAGCAACGCCTGCTTTACGTGCTTATAACTGGTGGCCTCTTCGTCCGGCACCGTGCGGTAGTCCTCGGCGGCTCGACCGGTCAGCTTACATGCCAGAATCCTCACCCAGTCGGCACGGTGCACTTCGTGCACTTGGCACAGGCGCTCAAAGTCCTGGAGATAGCTCTCTATCTCTTCTTCTGCTTCTCGGAATTCCTTGAACGCCTGAAAAGGCACTTTGCGCCCGGCGGAACGGTCCGAGTGAGGGCTGCTGTTCCGTCGGCCCCGCACCTCCTCCAGCTGCAGCTCGTGCGCCCGCTCCTTTTCTCGCTCCTCTTCTTGGCTGACCTCCCGGATCAGGCTCTGCATGACAGCCTCCGATGGGGCCGTTCCATACATAACGGCCCGCTCCCGCACCTTCCGGTGGAAATCGCTTTCTTCGGGCTCGGCGGGGACGGGTGCTGGCGCGACGTCAGCGGGCAACGCTGCGGACACCGCCTCTTCTTGATCCAGTCTCCGTAGCTCCTCCATCATGGCCTCCCGACTCTTGGAGCCCGGGGTGCCTCCCCGATTCTCCAGCATCCCACGCAGGACGTCCCGCTTGTAGGCCCCGTACCCGGCCATAGTGAGGGTCTCCTAGGGGTCTGCAGAGAGCTTATCCCACCGCTGCCACCAGTATGACGGAATGGGATGTTGTCCGCCTGCGGGTGTGCTCTATCTGCGTGCCCCCGGCGCTTACCGCTGGCCCGACTACCGAGTGACGCGCACTCGGCGTCTCATGCGGCCTGGAGTGACCCTGGGGAAGGGTTATGCGGGCGGTGGAGGGGACCCCTGTGTCGAACCAGCCCGACCACTGAGCACCACGGCACTCAGCGTCTCGAGCAGCTGGTTCACTGACCTGGTGGGTGTGGGGACGTCTGTGGAGCGGCCGGCCGAGTACGGAGATCGGATCTGCCGCGGAGGAATGTTCGGATCTTCCAGCGGAGGACTTTTCGGATCTGATGAATATTCGGATTTACGGGACCGGGTGAATCTTCGGATCGGATCGCTAATCACTGGGTATACCGAAGCGCGGTACGCGGTTCGCGCCTTCGGTTCGGATCCCGGTCGAGTACTCTTAGAACCGGCGGTCATACGCTGCGCCCCTGTCCTGATGCGGGATGCAGGTACAGGGCGTTCGGTTCGGTTCGGATCTCACCTCGGTCTGCTCGGAACTTAAGCTAGACACCACGCCCTGAGACCGCGTGGGGTGCTCAGACAATATAATGCGGCGGAGAATAAAAGTCATCAGGCGAGGCTGGATGCACTGGTAAATCTGAGTTTATTATTCACATCACAGACATTTATCAACTTTACACATTTATGAATACAATGGGAATCCCTGCCCGCCCACACAAGACCCATTGGCCCTCGCTGGCAGGAGGCACCCGGGCCCCGATCCGCATTGGTAGTTACGAATCGGGGAGTTGCCGATTCGGACCGGATGGTCCGAATCGACCATTTTGCGATTCGACCGGATGGTCCGAATCGGCCATTTCCCGATCCGATCATTCTGACCGGATCCACGAGGCCCTGGGAAAATGGCGACGGGCAAGGCATACAAAGGGAATTACATTGCACAACACACGGGGACACTTTTATTACGCCACACACAAATCACATCTAAATAAAATCCCCAAAACTCTGCGGGTGCCACAGCACCTAGGTGTCTATGGCCATGTAAATGTCACCGGGAACCGCCCCTGGCTGAGGGTGTTGGGCCATTCCGTGACAGGACGTATATGGCGAAAATGGGGAAGTGTTTAGAAAGCCCCAACTGTTGAATCCAGTGAAAAAGCAAAAATTCTACATCTTCCTGGCCGAGAACCGCCGACCGGAAGTAAAAGAGCGGCGCTTGGAACGCGGTGGAACGCGGAAGTTAAAACGGCGTATTGGAACGCAGTGGAACGCGGAAGTAAACCGCGCATGCGCAAAATGGCGGCGCCCATCATCAGATGCCGAAGAAACCGGAAGGATCAATCAAAGAAGCAAACAGGACATATGGGGACAATTAAGAACACTTATGGACATTATAAAAGGGTCTACAGGCCCATGATAACCATTCCAGCTGATGAAGCCGCTACTTGATGCGGCAAAACGCGTTCTGGTGGTGATTTTAATTATATTTTAAATAAATTTTATTTTTCCATCTCCAATCCTGATTCCTGCTTCGTTGATTCCTGTAAACATCGGTGGTTTTTCATCTGGGTTTTTCTCCTACCAAAAAAACCTATGGGCATACATCCATGAGCTATGTGAGCTCCACAGAATGTGAGTACGATTCCAACTGTACATAACATTGTGACCTTAATTTGTGGATCTACACAAGGAATTTTCTTCCTGTTTTCCTTTCTACTGTTTAAACTTCGGACAGAGAAAAAGGAAAAACTTTGCTGTAAGGTGGGGGTCACCTAAGAAATTGAAGACAATTACCCGCATGTCTGGACCCACTTAGAGCCAGTGTACGGCTCTACACTTGTAAGTGGGGTATATACCACATACATTCATAGTACATTGTGTATAACAGTGTTGCACTATTATTGTCTCTTTTTTATTATATATATACATATACGAGATCCCGGGACCCCAGAGAGCAGTACTTGCGCCGATCCAAGTTACTGATTCTATTATTGCAAGCACGTGAATGTCTTCGTCATGTGAGCCGTTGCGCCTGCGCCTTCTGACTGACAATGGCACATGGAGGAGGCAGTGAGGAAGAGCCGTCACCGACGGACCCACCATACCACTCACACACAGTCAGTCATTGGCAGAGTGGGCGGAGCGTACCCTGCACCTCCTAACTTGACTGAGGAGAGGATCGCGTCGCCGGGGGAACACATGACGTGTAAGTATGCGGAGGAGGAGACTTCGTGCCGGCCCGGTACCTCAGAGTCGTGTGTCCGGGTGGCAGGGGTTGTCAAACCCGGACACATGACTCCAAAACCGGACTGTCCAGGTCAAAACCGGACGGGTGGCAACCCTAGGTTGTGTACAGGGTACAAGTGTTTTTTTCAGTGCAGAGAGCCGGGTCATACCTATCCCCTGCCCTCACAAGCTTCTATAAGGCTAGGGTCAGATGAGTACATTTTGTATGGTCTGTGTGTCCGTGCAGTACGGACGTACTGTACTTACTGACTGACAACAAAGTAGTGGCCACACAGTCCGTTTTTTTCACACACGTATTTTTTGACGGATGTAGCAGGGAAAATAAATTACAATGAAAAATTATTCTGTCCGTCAAAAATGCTGGACGTATAAATGCTGTACGTGTAAATGCTGGACGTATAAATGCTGGGCGTGTAAATGCTAGACGTATAAATGCTGGGCGTGTAAATGCTGGATGTGTAAATGCTGGACGTGTAAATGTTGGACGTCTAAATGCTGGGCGTTTAAATGCTGGACGTATAAATGCTGGACGTATAAATGCTGGAGGTATAAATGCTGGGCGTATAAATGCTGGACGTGTAAATGCTGGGCGTATAAATGCTGGGCGTATAATTGCTGGACGTGTAAATGCTGGACGTGTAAATGCTGGACGTGTAAATGCTGGGCGTATAAATGCTGGACGTATAAATGCTGGAGGTATAAATGCTGGGCGTATAAATGCTGGACGTGTAAATGCTGGGCGTATAAATGCTGGGCGTATAATTGCTGGACGTGTAAATGCTGGACGTGTAAATGCTGGAGATATAAATGCTGGACGTATAAATGCTGGGCGTATAAATACTGGGCGTGTAAATGCTGGTCATGTAAATGCTTGGCGTGTAAATGCTGGGCGTATAAATGCTGGGCGTATAGGGCTAGGGTCAGACGAGCGCAGTATTAACGTGTGTTTAGCCGCACTTAATCACGGTCGTGCTAGCAGCAAATGATGTCCAATGCCGGGCAGCATACGAAGAATGGCCGCGCAACGCAAGTGGCAAACGCCCAGCATTTACACGTCCTGCATTTATACGTCCAGCATTTATACGTCCGGCATTTATACGTCCGACATTTATACGTTCGGCATTTACACGTCCGGCATTAATACGTCCGACATTTATACGCCCAGCATTTATACGTCCAGCATTTACACGCCCGGCATTTACACGTCCGGCATTAATACATCCGTCATTTATACGCCCAGCATTTATACGCCCAGCATTTACACGTCCAGCATTTATATGCCCAGCATTTATACGTCCAGCATTAATACATCCGTCATTTATACGCCCAGCATTTATACGCCCAGCATTTACACGTCCAGCATTTATACGCCCAGCATTTATATGCCCAGCATTTACACGTCCGGCATTAATACATCCGTCATTTATACGCCCAGCATTTATACGCCCAGCATTTACACGTCCAGCATTTATATGCCCAGCATTTACACGTCCGGCATTAATACATCCGTCATTTATACGCCCAGCATTTATACGCCCAGCATTTACACGTCCAGCATTTATACGCCCAGCATTTATACGTCCAGCATTTATACGCCCAGCATTTATACGTCCGACATTTAAACGCCCAGCATTTACACATCCAGCATTTATATGCCCAGCATTTATACGTCCAGCATTTATACGCCCAGCATTTATACGTCCGACAATTATACGCCCAGCATTTACACGTCCAGCATTTATACGTCCAGCATTTATACGCCCAGCATTTATACGTCCAGCATTTATACGTCCAGCATTTATACGCCCAGCATTTATACGTCCAGCATTTATACGCCCAGCATTTATACGTCCAGCATTTATACGTCCGGCATTTATACGCCCGGCATTTATACGTCCGGCATTTATACGCCCAGCATTTACACCTCCAGCATTTATACCTCCAGCATTTATACCTCCAGCATTTATACGCCCAGCATTTAGGCTAGGGTCAGACGAATGCATTTTTCGCATTGTCCGTGAAAAAGAGCGTTCGAACGAATAAACGTATTTTTTCACGGAATACGCGATAGCCGTCATACGATGCGCATTTTCGTCCGTGATTTTGTACGGATCATCAATAAACCACTTTTTGCATCTGGACGTGATGTTGGCCGGACATTAGCAGCGTCTGACGTCTCCCAATCACGCAAACACGCCGCTATGCGGGCGCAGCGCACTCTGTACGTCACTACTAGTGGTTTCACGTTCTCGAAAAAATGCGTTCATTTTCCACTTGCGTTGCGTGGCCGCACTGTCGTGCGGCTGTACTTCGTATATTGGCCATCATTGTGCGTCATTTGCTGCTAGTGCGGCCGTGATTAAGTGCGCTTAAACGCACGTTGAAAATGCGTAAGTCCGACCCCAGCCTAATCACGGCCGTAGTAGCAGCAAATGACGTCCAATGCCGTTGCAGCATACGAAGAACGGCCACACGAAAGTGCGGCCGCGCAACGCAAGCAGCAAACGAACGCATTTTTTGAGAACGTGATACCGCTAGTACTGACGTACAGAGTGCGCTGCGTCCGCTAGCGGCGTGTGTGTGTGATTAGGAGACGTCAGACACTGCTAATGTCCGGCCAACATAACGTCCAGACCAAAAAAGTGTTTTATTGATGATCCGTACAAAATCACGGACGCAAATGCGCATCGTATGACCGCTATCGCGTATTCCGTGAAAAAATACGTCCCTTCGTTCGAACGCACTTTTTCACAGACAACGCGAAAAATGCGTTCGTCTGACCCTAGCCTTAATTCTGGGCGTATAAATGCTGGACATGTAAGGCCGGCAGCACAAGAGCATTAAGGCTAGGGTGAGACGAACGTATTTTTCGCGTCGACCGTCAAAAAGTGCGTCCGAACGAATGGACGTACTTTTTCACGGAATACGCGATAGCGGTCATACAATGCGCAATTACGGCCGTGATTTTTTACGGATACACCCGCACACCCTGAATATATGGAGTAACCCCTAAAAACACACCCACACACCCTGAATATATGGAGGAACCCCTAAAAATACACCCACACACCCTGAATATATGGAGGAACCCCTAAAAATACACCCACACACCCTGAATATATGGAGGATCCCCTAAAAAGACACCCACACACCCTGAATATATGGAGGATCCCCTAAAAAGACACCCACACACCCTGAATATATGGAGGAACCCCTAAAAATACACCCGCATACCCTGAATATATGGAGGAGCCCCTAAAAACACACCCACACACCCTGAATATATGGAGGAACCCCTAAAAAGACACACGCACACCCTGAATATATGGAGGAACCCCTAAAAAGACACCCGCACACCCTGAATATATGGAGGAACCCCTAAAAACACACCCACACACCCTGAATATATGGAGGAACCCCTAAAAACACACCCACACACCCTGAATATATGGAGGAACCACTAAAAAGACACCCACACACCCTGAATATATGGAGGAACCTCTAAAAACACACCCGCATACCCTGAATATATGGAGGAGCCCCTAAAAAGACACCCGCACACCCTGAATATATGGAGGAACCCCTAAAAGACACCAGAACACCCTGAATATATGGAGGAACCCCAAAAAACACACCCACACACCCTGAATATATGGAGGAACCCCTAATAACACACCCGCACACCCTGAATATATGGAGGAGCCCCTAAAAAGACACCCGCACACCCTGAATATATGGGGGAACCCCTAAAAAAAACACCCGCACACCCTGAATATATGGAGGAACCCCTAAAAACACACCCACACACCCTGAATATATGGAGGAACCCCTAAAAATACACCCGCATACCCTGAATATATGGAGGAGCCCCTAAAAACACACCTGCATATCCTGAATATATGGAGGATCCCCTAAAAACACACCCACACATAGGGATGAGCCGAACAACCCCGAGTTCGGTTCGTATTCGAACCCGAACTTTCCAAATGTTCGAATCCGAACTCGAACTCGAACTCAATACAAGTCAATGGGGCTGAAAGTTCGGTTTTTAGAGTGCCCTCCAAGAGGGCATATATGCAAGATATTTGCCATAAAAGGTGTATGGGGGTCCGGGTAGTGCCCTGGGGGACAGGAAACAAGGACAAAAAGTTAAAAAAAAGTTTTTAAAGGAACAGTGAGTTTTCCATAAAATAAAGGTTAGGAATAAAAACTGAAAATTCCTTCAAATATCGTGCCTAGGAGGTCCCCATAACCTGCCCGTGAAGTGGCGGATTTCTAGGATGTATAGAAACACTTAAAAACAAAAAAATTACGTTTCAAAAGATGGTAAATGCTTTTCCTTTAATCTATCCATAAACAAGATATGCATCTGGTAAAGGCGTCAGTGCACCCAGATATCGTGCTTTTGGTGCCAGGCCAGCAAGTGCATTCATACAGTAGCCCCTCTGTGGTATTGTGGAAGAATGCAGGGGTGGACCATATGGTCCTATATTAAAAAGATATGAATCTGGTAATGGGCGTCAGTGCACCCAGATATTGTGCTTTTGGTGCCAGACTGCCAGGCCAGCAAGTAGCACGAATCCTGGGGTCCTTTAGCAGGCTTTGCATTATAAGGGAGCCCATGCAGCGTAGGTTGGAGGTGGCATTAGCTTCCGAGTCTTCCTGGTCAATGAGGATGACCCCATCGTGCACTTCCTCCTCCCAACCACGCACTAGCCCTTGTGTTTCTGGGCACACGAAACCCTCCCTTGAGGAATCCCCACCTTCAATGCCCCCACTACTTAAATATTCCTCCTCATCCTCCTCCTGTCTGATTTGAGTAGGACCCGCTGGAATGCTGTCTGCGGAAAGACTGGGGCCTTCAGAGCCAGGGAAGGCCTCCTCTTCCTCCCGCTGCTCTGCCTCTAGAACCACATCTATAATTCCCCGCAGAGTGTGCTCCAGCAGGAACACTAAAGGAATTGTGTCACTGATGCATGCACTGTCCCTGCTCACCATCCTCATTGCCTCCTCAAATGGTGACAGTACAGTGCATGCATCCTTGATCATCAGCCACTGCGGGGGAGAAAAAAAACAAGTTGATCTGAACCTGTCCTTGTGCCATACTCACACAGGTACTCGTTGATGGCCCTCTGCTGCTTGTGCAGATGCTGCAGCATTGCTAATGTCGAGTTCCACCTGGTGGGCATGTCACAGATCAGACGGTTTGTGGGAAGGTGGAATTCTCTTTGAATTTCTGCCAGGCGAACGCTTGCTCGGAATGACCGTCTGAAGTGGCTGCAGATTTTTCTGGCCTGGCTGAGAAGCTCTGCCAGCCCTGGGTACTTGGTTAGGAAACGCTGTACCACTAGATTTAGGACGTGTGCTAGGCATGGTACATGCGTCAATTTACCCTTGCGTAGGGCAGAGAGAAGGTTGCTGCCATTATCACAGACGATCATTCCCAGCTGAAGCTGGCATGGTGTTAACCATCTCTGCACCTGGCCCTGCAGAGCTGTCAGAATTTCTGGCCCGGTGTGGCTCCTGTCCCCTAAACAAACCTGCTCAAGCACAGTATGGCTTCTTTTTGCTTGAGCCATTGTGTAGACCCTGTCAGGCGTCGGTTTAACTGCCACTTCACCAGAGACACAGAAGGAGGAGGAGGAAGAGGGAGAGGTGGTGGTGGTGAAGCAGACAGACCTCATACAAGCAGCTTTCTGGAGGCGTGGTGGATGAACAAGCTCCAGCACAGAGCCCCATCTTGGATCCCTCCCAGCTGCAATCAGAGTTACCCAGTGTGCCGTGAAGGAAATGGAACGACCCTGTCCATGCTTGCTGGACCACGTGTCTAAAGTCACATGCACCTTGCTGCTGACTGCCTTTCCCAATGACTCGATAACATTGTCTTCCATGTGCTGGTATAGTGCTGGAATGGCCTTGCGTGAAAAGTAATGGCGTTTTGGAACCTGCCACTGTGGTACAGCACATTCAGCAAATTCACGGAAGGGAGCAGAGTCCACCAGCTGGAAAGGCAGCAGCTGCAAGGCGAGTAATTTTGCTAAGCTGGCATTTAGACGCTGTGCTTGGGGATGGTTGGGACTATATTTTTTCTTACGCTGCAGCAGCTGCGGCAACGTAATCTGACTGCGTAAATCTTCAGCTGATGGGATGCTGTCACATTGTGAGGAAGTACCTGGTACATCCATTACTGTAGCATCATCCCTGTCAGTGGAGGTTGTAGGCAATGACATGGCAGGACATACAGTGGGGGTAGAGACAGATGAGGAGGAGGAGGACCTACGCAAAGTTTTGCACCAACGGGATGCGTGGCAGGAGGTCATATGTCGCCTCAAGCACGTGGTACCCAAGCGTCCGGTGTCTTTCCCACGCTTAAACCTCATCTGACATAGATTACAAATAGCAACGATGGGGTCTGCTGCACATTTCTTAAAGAACTCCCAGCAGACAGCAGAGTTCCTGCGTGTGTGCTTTGAGACAACAGCACTCTGCACCGGAGCAGCTCTGACATCTGATGCCTTGGACTGGCTAGTGCTACGGTTGGTCATAGAGGATGTTGTGCCTCGTGTTTGCTGTGCCTCCTCCCCCTCCTCCTCACTTGATTCCTCTGTTCGGTCTGGCACCCAGGTGGAGTCAGTGACCTCGTCATCAATGTCATCTTCACCCCCTATCTCCTCGTCACTGGAGCCAACTTGGCAGTATGCTGCAGCTGCTGGGGCAACATGAGTGCCAGTTATTTGTGTGTCATCACTGGCACCCCCTTACTCTAGGTTTATTATACTCCCTTCCTCAACCTCAGAGATTGAATCAGAGCACTGTACTTGCTGCGCATCCTCAAGCAGCATGTCACTGTCATTGTAGTCAAACAATTCAGCTGACTCCTCCGTGTCTGATAGCGAGGCTACGGCAGGAGTAGCTGTGGACATGGAGGCTGCATTAGATGCTTTGGCAGCTGAGGTGGACTGTAAAGCACTACAAGCCTGGCTGGCAGAGGACTCGGAGGATGAGGATGGCCTGGTTAGCCAATCCACCAAATCCTCTGTATGTTGCTGCTGTTTAAGAAGACGGCCAGCATCAGTTAGAAAGGACAAGCGTGCCCCTGCAGAGGATGCACCACGTTTACCATGACCAGAGGCACAGCCTCCCGACACAGGGGCTGCTTACCCTCTTATCTGTGTCTGGGAGCGTCTGCCTGTCCTTTTTGTTCTTTCAGACATGGTGAGTGATATATAGATTAAATATATACAGAACTCTGATTCAACTCTGGTATAAAGATTAAAGATTTACAGAACTCTGGTATAACTCAGCGAGACACCCTGATAGCTGGCAGCCAGTGACAAGACACCGATTACAATTCCCTCATATAAATCAGTGTGACCCCCTGATGGGTGGCAGTGAGAAGTCACAGATTACAAGTCTCAGAAACCTCCTTTAAATCAGTGTGACCCCCTGATGGGTGGCAGTGAGGAGACACAAATTAAAAGTCTCAGAAACCTCCTATAAATCAGTGTGACCCCTGATAGCTGGCAGTGAGGAGACACAAATTACAATTCGCATAAATCTGATAGAAGTATGTGGGACCCCCTTCTGGGTGGCAGTGAGAAGACACAGATTACATAGTTACATAGTTACATAGTTATATAGGCTGAAAAAAGACATGCGTCCATCGGGTTCAGCCTCTCCCACATAACCTACTGCTGTTGATCCAAAAGAAGGCAAAAAACCCAGTCTGAAATATGCAACATACCGGGAAAAAATTCCTTCTTGCTCCCAGATGGCGTCAGATTCTCCTTGGATCAAGAAGCTTTTACCCACATATTAAATATTTATAACCCTTAATATTCTGTGTCTGCAGGAAGTCATCCAGTCGTCTTTTAAAAGTCTGTACAGACTCTGACCCAACCACCTCAACAGGCAGAGAATTCCACAGCTTTATTGTTCTCACCGTAAAATAACCCTTCCTATGCTTTAAGCTAAATTTTCTTTCTTCCAGTCTAAATGGATGACCCCTTGTCCTATGTATAGACCTGTTAATGAATAGGTTATCAGACAATGGTTGATAATGGCCCCGTATATATTTATATAAGGTTATCAGATCCCCTCTAAGGCGCCTTTTCTCTAAACTAAACAGGTTTAAGCTTGTTAGTCTTTCCTCATAACTTAACCCTTCCATCCCCCTTATTAATTTAGTTGCCCGTCTCTGCACTTTTTCTAACGCTATAATATCTTTTTTTAAGACAGGTGCCCATTACAAGTCTCAGAAACCTCCTATAAATCAGTGTGACCCCCTGATAGCTGGCAGTGAGAAGCCACAGATTACAAGTCTCAGAAACCTCCTATAAATCAGTGAGACCCCCTGATGGGTGGCAGTGAGAAGCCACAGATTACAAATCTCAGAAACCTCCTATAAATCAGTGTGACCCCCTGATGGGTGGCAGTGAGAAGACACAGATTACAAGTCTCAGAAACCTCCTATAAATCAGTGTGACCCCCTGATGGGTGGCAGTGAGAAGCCACAGATTACAAGTCTCAGAAACCTCCTATAAATCAGTGTGACCCCCTGATGGGTGGCAGTGAGAAGCCATAGATTACAAGTTTCAGAATCCTCCTATAAATCAGTGTGACCCCCTGATAGCTGGCAGTGAGAAGCCGCAGATTACAAGTCTCAGAATCCTCCTATAAATCAGTGAGACCCCCTGATGGGTGGCAGTGAGAAGCCACAGATTACAAGTCTCAGAAACCTCCTATAAATCAGTGGACCCCCTGATGGGTGGCAGTGAGAAGCCACAGATTACAAATCTCAGAAACCTCCTATAAATCAGCGAGACCCCCTGATGGGTGCAGTGAGAAGCCATAGATTACAAGTTTCAGAATCCTCCTATAAATCAGTGTGACCCCCTGATAGCTGGCAGTGAGAAGCCGCAGATTACAAGTCTCAGAATCCTCCTATAAATCAGTGAGACCCCCTGATGGGTGGCAGTGAGAAGCCATAGATTACAAGTTCAGAATCCTCCTATAAATCAGTGAGACCCCCTGATGGGTGGCAGTGAGAAGCCATAGATTACAAGTTTCAGAATCCTCCTATAAATCAGTGAGACCCCCTGATGGGTGGCAGTGAGAAGTCACAGATTACAAATCTCAGAAACCTCCTATAAATCAGCGAGACCCCCTGATGGGTGGCAGCCAGTGAGAACACACGGATTATAACAATTCCCAAATAGTTTGTAGAAATTAGTGACCCCAAAAATACTTGCTGGCAGTGACAAGCGACAGATCACCTCAATTCCAAGATATTTTGTAAAAATTAGTGACCCCCCCACAATACTGCGTGGTACTGGCTGTGGGACAAGACACAGATCACCTCAATTCCCAAATGTTTTGTAGAAATTTGTGACCCCAAAAAGACTTGCTGGAGACAGGTCACCTCAATTCCCAGATATTTGGTAGAAATGAGACCCCCCCAGACCCCCCCAGTAGCGTGGCAGACCGGCAGTAAGAACACACAACAACAATCTCCTATGAAATCTCCTCTCAAATGCGTGCTGTAGCTATGCGGGGAAACCTTATATAATGTGCTGCGGGACTTAGCTCTGTGAGCCCATGATTGGGCAAAATTTGCCCAATCAGGACTCTGAGCCGTGATTGGCATACTGTTGAACCTGTCTTGCACCAGACCTGTGGTCAGGTGCAAGGCTGTAGCCAATTACGAGCTTCAGGCCAGTGGGAAAGTGCATTGTGGTCCATTGTGGAGCATTGTGGGCGAACATGCGGTGAACACGCGGAAATGTTCGGAGTTCGTGAACAAACGAACAGGCTATGTTCGATGCGAACTCCGAACCGTCCGAACTGAACAGCTCATCCCTACGCCGCACACCCTGAATATATGGAGGAACCCCTAAAAACACACCCTGAATATATGGAGGAACCCCTAAAAACACACCCTGAATATATGGAGGAACCCCTAAAAACACACCCTGAATATATGGAGGAACCCCTAAAAACACACCCGCACACCCTGAATATATGGAGGAGCCCCTAAAAACACACCCGCACACCCTGAATTAGGGCTGTGCAATTAATTGCAATCGCAATCGAATCGCGATTTCCGACCATGCAATTTCTAAATCGCATAAGGCTGCAATTTTCGGCTCCCTGTTAACTTCCGGCGGCATGGTGCTTTGGGCGCTCGCAGGGGGAACCACGTGACGAGCCACGTTCTCGCGGCTCGTCACATGGTTCCCCCAGGCGAGCGCCCAAGCTCCATGCCGCCAGAAGTTAACAGGGAGCCGAACACGTGGCGCACAGAGGTGAGCTGGGGCAGTATATCCATGAGCTGGGGCAGTATATCCATGAGCTGGGGCAGTATATCCATGTGCTGGGGCAGTATATCCATGAGCTGGGGCAGCATTTCCATGTGCTGGGGCAGCATTTCCATGTGCTGGGGCAGCATATCGATGTGCTGGGGCAGCATTTCCATGTGCTGGGGCAGTATTTCCATGTGCTGGGGCAGTATATCCATGTGCTGGGGCAGTATTTCCATGAGCTGGGGCAGTATTTCCATGTGCTGAATACTGAATACATTTAGAATGTATGTAGCATGTTTGAAAAAGCAAAAACAATTGGCTAAATCGCAAATAAAATCGCAATCGCAATATTCATTCAAGAAATCGCAATATGATTATTTTGTCAATATTGCACAGCCCTACCCTGAATATATGGAGGAACCCCTAAAAACACACCCGCACACCCTGAATATATGGAGGAAACCCTAAAAAGACACCCGCACACCCCGAATATATGGAGGAACCACTAAAAACACACCCGCACACCCTGAATATATGGAGGAGCCCCTAAAAACACACCCGCACACCCTGAATATATGGAGGAACCCCTAAAAACACACCCGCACACCCTGAATATATGGAGGAGCCCCTAAAAACACACCCGCACACCCTGAATATATGGAGGAGCTCCTAAAAAGACACCCACACAGTGGCGTCACTAGGGTTGGTGTCACCCGGTGCGGAAACTCATGGTGTCACCCCCTCGACTCGAGCGACGAGCCGCCCCTCAGTTTAACTCAAAATGATGTAAACTATTGTTACTCATATGCAGCACTCCCATATAACGCTAAATGTAAGACAATAGATATATTAATTCCTAGCAAAATTACACCATAATTGTCACGGAAGGGACATAGGGGCTCGGCGCAGCGAGACCCAGGACTCAAACCCAAGACATTTTTAAAAGGACCTTGTTTTCCTTTGAACGTTTGCAGTGTGCGTTTCAATGTATGAACAGTTTATTTTCCTTGCTAGATGTGGTTTTACTTGATGTGCTGTATTAAGATGTACCCTGTGTGATTTTAAATATACTTTACATCGTTTGGTTTTAGTTTAATTTAGTTTAGTGAAATGACATAGCTTTGGTTTTAAAACATACTTATATTCCTGTAGGTAAATGTGTTTTTCTGTAGCCAGTAAACAAGTTTTGCTGCTGTGTAATTTATGCGTCAGGGATTTTCCCCATTATCTAGCTACATGTTTAATTTAAGGGATCTCTGATAGTGTGTGTCTAATCTGATGTGCTGGAACAATGGATATACAAATGTTGTGTGCGTTGAAGGCTAAGAGAATGTGAAGAATGTTTATTGTAAATAACTGACATAATGTAATTAGTATGGGTATGCTAGTAATTAGTATGGGTATGCAAATTGTGACTGTTATACTTCAGCATAAATAGTGGCGTGTGATTAAAAGAGTTCAGTTCATCTGAGTGTTTGAAACATACAGCTCTGCCTGGTGTTGTCATTTCACGTCGGCTACATATCACCACCACCCAGGAACGGGTCACTCTAACTCCACAGCAGAACATCATTTCGCCGCGCCGTTGCGCCACCTTGAATCGGTATCTTGGGATACCGCAACCACCCCGAATCGGGTCCTCGGCTGAGCGCCGTGCCTGCATCTGCAAGGAGACTCTACCGAACCGCGGTTCGCCACGCAGACCGTCTCCAGCCCTTCAATGGTCAGTAGATCCGCTGCTCGAGACGCCGAGTGCCGTGCCACTCGGTAGTCGGGCGGATTTCCACCGTGGGTGCCCCATCTACTCTACAGATCTCCACCGCCACGTAGTCCTCTACCCAAGCCGCTCGAGACGCCGGGTGCCGTGCCACTCGGTAGTCGGGCTTGGCAACACCAACGAGGGGGTCAGATAGAGCAGGACCGCAGGCGGATACTCCATTCCGTCATACTGGTGGCAGCGGTGGGATCGCTCTCTGCAACCCCCCAGCAAGGAGACCTACACCATGGCGGTGTACAGCCATTACAACAGGGACACCCTGCGGGGCATGCTGGAGAATCGGGGAGGTACCCCAGGCTCCAAACGCAAGAAGACCTTGATTAAGGAGCTGCAGGTCCTAGACCGGGTGGGCGCGGCGACGGTGAAGCCACCCGCCCCCACCCCTGTCCTCGCAGAGGAAACGGAAGATGCCTTCGTCAGAAAGGCGCGGCAACGGATCGCCCTACTCGGAGCTGCCCCATCGGAGGCTGACATAAGCAAGGTGATCCAGGAGGTCCGGCAGGAAGAGGAGCGGGACAAGGACCGCGAGGAGCAAGAGAAGGACCATCAGCACGAGTTGTGGATGGCGGCGCTCAGTGCAAGAATGAGTGAACTTTCTAACCCCGTCCCCAAACCCGTAGGACCCTGGGTCGAGGTTTACAGCTCGACTGGAGCTTCACCCCGGGAACCTACCCCCCCCCAGCGATACCCCTTTCGGGACTTACAGCTCGCCTGGAGCCTGTATGGGGGAAAACGCACATCCCAGCGACCCTTGGGTGGAGGCTTACAGCTTGCCTGGAGCTGCATCCGAGGACGCCACACCCCCCAGCGAGTGGCAGTGCCACTGTTTCAGCACCCTCGCGGACTCGAGGGCGGAATTCCCGAGAAGGCTGCAGGAGGGCCTGGTCCGGTACCATGGGTCCACAGTGGAGCCCACCGGGTACGAGTGGCGAGACGAGATCTGCCAGGAACTTTGGTACGAGGCCCTGTACCATGAGAGGGACTACCATGACGTCTATGTTCCCTCCGACGCTGTCATCCACCAGGTGCAGTATGACGCTCGAGCGGCGTTCCTGCAAGATCGGGCCCCAGAGGAGTGGGAGGCAGAGCTCCAGTACCTGGTGCAGCAGGAGATTGCACTGGACGCCGCGTACCGCGCGCTCCAGTGGCTAGCCGGCCCCCTGATACCCCGCACCATTGACGGCGCCTCCACCGCAGGGCCCCACTATGGTGGCACGGGGCTGCTTTACGAGAGCATGGCCACAGACCCTGGGTTCGGAGAAGAGACAGAAGAGCGGTCGGAGGAGATACTGGAGCGACGGGAACAGGAGCTCCCGTACGACAGCAGGGACTCGGAGTTCGAGGAACTGGAGTTCCTAGCAGAGCGAGAGTGGGAGCTCGAGAAGGCCTACAGGAGATTGTTAAACAGCGTTCCGCAGTCGGTATCTTGGGATACCGCAACCACCCCGAATCGGGTCCTCGGCTGAGCGCCGTGCCTGCATCTGCAAGGAGACTCTACCGAACCGCGGTTCGCCACGCAGACCGTCTCCAGCCCTTCAATGGTCAGTAGATCCGCTGCTCGAGACGCCGAGTGCCGTGCCACTTGGTAGTCGGGCGGATTTCCACCGTGGGTGCCCCATCTACTCTACAGATCTCCACCGCCACGTAGTCTTCTACCCAAGCTGCTCGAGACGCCGGGTGCCGTGCCACTCGGTAGTCGGGCTTGGCAACACCAATGAGGGGGTCAGATAGAGCAGGACCGCAGGCGGATACTCCATTCCGTCATAATAATATTACCAGATCATATGACGAATACAAAGGAATTCGAATTTATTTAAAACATTTAGAAAATGTTTATTTTAAGGAATAAACTTAATGCCATAAAATAATATGGGGCTTATTTATTTTCATAAAATGCCAGTGTTTGATTTTGGCAATGTGGTAACTAACAACAGACTGTTTTTTGCCTGTGTTCTCTCAAGATTTCAAAATAATAATATAACCCCATATATTCTAAAATTTTAGAATTTGAGATGAGAAGAACACAGGCAAAAAACACTTTTTGATTTTACTTTTAATTGGATTTTACAATTGATTTGTCAGGCTCAGCTCAGCTGTTTCACACAGACTCACACTGTCTAGACGACGCTCTGTGTCTCCCGACTCGAGTCCTCAGAAGACAGCCAGAGCCCAGAGCTGCCCAGGCAGCAGGTGAGAGGGACTGGGACTGGGAGCAGCCGAGCAGGAGGCACCACGCACCGCACACACGCCTCAGCTCCCGCGCGCTTCTAAAGAAAATGTGCCACGGCACGAGGGAGCTGTTAGGGCGGTGGGCGGGCTGCCGCCGATGAGAGGCGTCAGCGCGCAGGCGCGGCTCTGAATTCCCTTGAGCGGCGTCAGAGGGGGTGGGATCTGTGCGGCCATCTTTGATGCGTCACGTGCAGTGTGGCGACGGCGTGCGCTCGAGTGTCGCCGTGTGCAGATAGAGAGTAATGCGGCACAGCGCGGCAGCATGATGCTCCACCTCCACCCATCATGGATGGATGTGGAGGATCATGCTGCCGAGGTGCGCCGCATTACTCTATCTGCACTGCACAGACACTCGAGCTGCACGCCGTCGCCACGCTGCACGTGACGCATCAAAGATGGCCGCGGGCGCCGGGCGGCACTGGCAGCATGATCCTTCCTCCGGCTCCAGGCTCCAGATGACTGGCGGTGCCGGAATCAAAGATGGCCGCGGGCGGCGTGGCGGCATGATGAAGATCCACAGTCCACTCCAGACCAGGAAATAGAATCCTCCACTGTCCACATCCGATCCGGATCACCTCCTCCATGGGGGGGGGGTCCTCCATGGGGGGGGGTAACCTGCACGGCGGACGAAAAAAAAAAAAAAAAATCCTCAAAAAAAACTCAAACAGCTTGTGACGGTGTCACCTGGTGCGGGCCTCCCCCCCGCCCCCACCCAGCGACGCCACTGCACCCACACACCCTGAATACATGGAGGAGCCCCTAAAAGACACCCACACACCCTGAATATATGGAGGAGCCCCTAAAAACACACCCCTGTTAGCAGAATGTGCAGGACATTGAATTTTGATGGGTAAGAAAATGATGAGAACATGGGGAAGGGATATCAGCGCTCTCTGTCGTTTCCTTGATGTGTCTCTCTGCTGTAGCTCAGGTCAGTGGTGTATTTAGGTTTTGTGCTGCCCTAGGCCTGACTAAACTTGTGCACCCCCTAATTTAAATTTGACGCACCCCTTCCTGTCAAGGGCACACCTCTTCCTGGTTAATCCCCACCCTTCCTCTTTAAGCCCCACCTTTTCCTCTTAGAGCTCCGCCTTTCCTCTCTTTATATGAAAAGTGGATACCAAGTGCCTACTTGTATATTTTGTATAACATTTCAAATGTATCTATTGAGATAAATAAAATTATGAAATGTTTAAATTCAAGCATTTTTACAAAGAACAGCCACGTATGTCAAGTATACTGGATCACAGCCGCTCTAATTGGTTGAACAATAAAATCCACAGAAACGTGCACTGCATATGAGCGTATCACAGAGCTGCACAGCAATAAAACCCACAGAAATGGGCAATGTGTATGAGCATATCAGAGCTGCACAGCAATAAAACCCACAGAAATGTGCACTGTGTATAAGCATATCACAGAACTGCACAGCAATAAATCTCACAGTAATGTGCAGTGTGTATGAGCGTATCTCAGAGCTCCAGGGCAATAAAACTCACAGTAATATGCAGTGTGTAGCACAGAATCCACAGCAATAAAACTCCCAGCAATGCAATGTGTGGTGTGTATGAGTGCACCAGAATCCACTGCAATAAAACTCCCAGCAAACCGAGTGTATATGAGCACAAAGCAATTATTTAGTCTATATTTACCGGCCTCCGTCCGTGGTAGGGCTTTGTGCAGAGTCAGCAGGGACTGTGTACAGAATCAGCAGGAGGTCCCTCCAGGCCACGTTAGGATCGCAGCTGTGCCTGTGCATGGAGCCATCTTGTCAGTGGGGTGCCACTGCCAGAGGGTGCACCGTGGCTTTGATTCCCTTCCCGGTGGGTGTTCAGTCCAGAATAGAGTGAGAGTCCGTGTTAACGAAAGGGCGGGCAGCTGCGTGCGTGCGTGTCACGTGGTTCAGCCAGTCAGGTGGTACTGAGACTCAGTACCACCTGACTGGCCGGACCGTGTGACCTGCAAGCACGGAGCCTCACCAGGAGCCAGGCAGCTCAATGACAAATTTCTATCACTGCAGTGCTGGTTAAGGAAAGGTCCACTTTAAACAGCAGTAAGCAGACAGGGCTTCATATTCTGCTGATACCCCCTCTTTACCTGCCGTTTACAGTCATCTTCTCTCTCTGCACACAAATCACATCCCCCTCCCCTCTCCTAGAGCTGCTGCGGGGGAGGGGAGGAGCTATGGAGAGAGGAGAGGGGGATTTTTATTCTATTTGATTTTATTCCGTATGCAAACGACCTGCTCCACTGCTCGTTGTTTGAGAACACAGCTCAAAGCTGACACACAGTGACAGTGGCACCTCCTAGTACCCCCTAATGACACCCCAATAACCACTGGTACCTGGGGCGGCCCGCCCTCCGCTCACACACAAGTTTGGCGAACTGCCAGCAAGTACGGTGCTGTTTGAAGGCGGTGCAAATCCCCATAGAGAAGTAATGGTTAATCTATTCAGAGAACACCAAACAGCAGAGAAATGGCAGTGAAATGCCCTGATGTTCGGTGGTTTCAATCAGCAGGTTTATTCAGGCGAACCCCATAGGTTTCAATGTTAAAAATATTCACGTTTTTATGCAATATCTAATAAACCATTTATTATTTTAATTTGCAGCAAAAAGTCTTCATTGATTTTTTTTTTTAGTACCTTTTAGTCCTTTTTCAGATTTTTTTTGCCAAAGTTTCCCCCCCTTTTTTTAATAGCAGTTTTTCTTTTTTCTGTAACAGACCTTTTTATTATTAATCATAGGATCTTATATGTAAATTCAAGACATTTTCGTTCAGTAGCTCTTTTGAAAACAGCAGGCCATGGGTTTGCGGTGGCAGCATTCAGCGGTGGGGACCCTGTGGTGAATGGTGAATTCACTGCAGGGTGGGGAAATTTTATTCCGAGTGCAGGGAACTACAGAACACCAAAATGTTGGCGTCATTTCGGTGCTCTGTGAGTAACCCATTTAGCGGTGAGGTTTTTTGCTGCCCCCTGGAACGTGAAAGCCTAGGCCTTGCCTACCCAGGACATACTTGAAAATTAGTGAAATCTCAATGTATCCTTCCTGGTAAAATAACTTGCAAAAGTAAAAAAAAAAAAAAAAAAATTTAGGGGTGGGGCCACCCGGTGCGGGCCGCCGCCCCCTGGAAAGTGCCGCCCTAGGCCTAGGCCTTGTTGGCCTAGGCCAAAATACACCACTGGCTCAGGTGTCCCGCAGGTCGCAGACCCCGGGTCGGATGTGCTTAATGTGCATTTTAAGAGCTTTTTCCTACTTTTAATACAATGATAACCCTGATTTGTGTACGTATATCTGTGACCTGGAACACGACGCATTCTCGCTTATTTCTTTTTAGGCTGGCGGCACACTAGCAAACATTTTGCGTCCGTCTGACCGTACTGTTTGACGTCCGTCGTAGCTTTATAAAGGAGTCCATTAAACACACCACACGCAGCCCCTGCGCACTTGTTCACGGACGGGCAAAGCATAAAGCCACGGACGGAAAAATAACATCGACGTTAAAAAGCTAAACGGACGCAGAAACAACGCCGCCATGTATTTTCCTAGGGTGTGGAGACATCGGACGTTACGGACGCACTTTATGCAGTGCTCACAATATCTCCCGTGATAAAGTGCGTCCGTAATGCTCGTGTGCCGGCTGCCTTAACGTAACTTTCCTGCGGATTCATTCTCTGCGCCGCAATTTATCCAGCGCCTTGATCCCGGACGATTAGCGACTTCCCAGCCTCACAGATGCACGAGGAGAAGCCCCTCAATCCTGCCACCAGGTGGGGGTATATTTTGTGGCCCCCAGACTCATCCTGCTCATTAGCACACGCAAGGTGCCCGCAGGCTGAGTCCATATAGCGCTACGCGTCGCACGGCGAGAGATCGAATTTCTGCCATATTACAATATATTAAATAAGCCCCGGGAGCGGCGGTGCCGAGCGCGGTGCTGAGCGGCGGTGCCGAGCGCCGGCACAGGACGGGGACAGGCGACCGGTAAACAGATGGGAATTAATTCCCTGCGCAATTATCAGGCTCCGAGCTCGCGGCCCGACGACTCAGAGACTCATTTAACCTGAAAAGCGCTACTAATTACAGAAATCTATTCATGTATCAGCGCGTGATCAGCCCAGGCGTGGGACCCCGGGGACCCCCCGAAATGACACAGTACATAGAATAAAAGATATTAAAGCTTTGTGTCTACATACATGTATCCACAGCGTGTTGTGTTTCTATGTGTCTGATATAACACTTTAAGAAGCAGTGGCGTCATAATTAGACGCTAATATTATACCATGCTCGTATTTATTACACAGAGACATACAGGGTTATTCAGAGAGAGGTGAAAAGCAGGAGAATGACTGGAGAATGGAAAATTCTAGGTCAAAATTTCTAAACCAGAAAAATTCTCCCATTTTGACCTAGAATTTTCCATTCTCCAGTCATTCTCCTGCTTTTCACCTCTCTCTGAATAACCCTGTATATGTAGGAATTATCAGCGAAGCAGGGAATGGAATGAGAGGCTGAAACACAACCAGGCAGTAACAGAGACACGGGGCTTGCTTTAACCCCTTCACTGCCAAGCCATTTCACCCCCTCTGTGTGCTGACTGAGCTCATTTTGTGCACTTCATGTATAAGCGTGGTATGATGTCATGTTTTATTGTAGGACCCAGACACATTATATATTGTTTTTTTCAGTGGACTCATTCCTGACTGTACGTCATGTCAGAATGCTGTAACAATAAAATGGCAAAAAAAAAGAGTACATTTGCAGCGAGTTCCAGTATTCCACATTTTATCATCTAACCCTTTGACAGCCCTGCTGTAGAATATATAACCTCAATCTCCAGCCCCCAGGTGTTTCTTAACTACAATTCCCATGATTCCAAAAAAAATCAGGGAATTATAAGCATAAACGTCTAGGGGGCCTGAGTTTGACAGCCCTGATCTATTATTATTTATGAAGCGCCAGCATATTCCGCAGCGCTGTACAATGGGCACAATATAGACAGGGTCACAATACATTGAACAACACAACATTTGACAAACCAGTACAGGAGGAATCGAGGCCCTATTCCCTTGGGAACTCACAACTTAGAAATCTACAGGAAACTCTTAAAAAAAATCAGACCCACACAGCATGTGCTCTGCCTGCAGGTCCCTGTATTGTGTCCATGTTGCACGTGCTCTGCCTGCAGGTCCCTGTATTGTGTCCATGTTGCACGTGCTCTGCCTGCAGGTCCCTGTATTGTGTCCATGTTGCACGTGCTCTGCCTGCAGGTCCCTGTATTGTGTCCATGTTGCACGTGCTCTGCCTGCAGGTCTCTGTATTGTGTCCATGTTGCACGTGCTCTGCCTGCAGGTCCCTGTATTGTGTCCATGTTGCACGTGCTCTGCCTGCAGGTCCCTGTATTGTGTCCATGTTGCACGTGCTCTGCCTGCAGGTCCCTGTATTGTGTCCATGTTGCACGTGCTCTGCCTGCAGGTCCCTGTATTGTGTCCATGTTGCACGTGCTCTGCCTGCAGGTCCCTGTATTGTGTCCCTGTTGCACGTGCTCTACCTGCAGGTCCCTGTATTGTGTCCGTGTTACAAGTGCTCTGCCTGCAGGTCCCTGTATTGTGTCCATGTTGCACGTGCTCTGCCTGCAGGTCCCTGTATTGTGTCCATGTTGCACGTGCTCTGCCTGCAGGTCCCTGTATTGTGTCCCTGTTGCACGTGCTCTGCCTGCAGGTCCCTGTATTGTGTCCCTGTTGCACGTGCTCTGCCTGCAGGTCCCTGTATTGTGTCCCTGTTGCACGTGCTCTGCCTGCAGGTCCCTGTATTGTGTCCGTGTTGCACGTGCTCTGCCTGCAGGTCCCTGTATTGTGTCCGTGTTGCACGTGCTCTGCCTGCAGGTCCCTGTATTGTGTCCATGTTGCACGTGCTCTGCCTGCAGGTCCCTGTATTGTGTCCGTGTTGCACGTGCTCTGCCTGCAGGTCCCTGTATTGTGTCCATGTTGCACGTGCTCTGCCTGCAGGTCCCTGTATTGTGTCCATGTTGCACGTGCTCTGCCTGCAGGTCCCTGTATTGTGTCCATGTTGCACGTGCTCTGCCTGCAGGTCCCTGTATTGTGTCCATGTTGCACGTGCTCTGCCTGCAGGTCCCTGTGTTACGTCCTCACAGCATGAGCTCTGCCTGTAGGTTAGGGTTCCCACCTGTCCGGTTTTGACCCGGACTGTCCGGTTTTGGAATCATGGGTCCGGGTTTGACACCCTCTGCCACCCGGACACATGACTCCGAGTAGCCGGCACAAGTCCCCGCAGCCCCGCCTCATACTTACATTTTCTGCGTTCCCCCGGCGCCGCGGTCCTCTCCTCCATCTATTTTTTTCTGTTTGAAGAGGGGTTGGGTGGTCCGTCGGTCACGTGTCGTCCTCTCCGCCTCCTCTGAGCCGCTGTCAGTCGCACAGGCACAACGGGCTCACGTGACAACGACGTCCACGTGGTTGATCATGCAGCTCCCTATACTAGTTCTCCCGGCCGGGCCGAGCGAGCAGCCAACGAGCTGAGCTGACTAGGGTTCCCAGTCTGACGGTGCTGCAGCTGCGTGCATGGTCGTCTGGTCTCGCTCTTCCTGGATGGATCTATTCAGGCCAGCAGCAGCAGCTCTCCATCCACACTCTGACGGTCAAGGCTCGCAGATCAGCAGTCAGTGTGCCTGCCTGCCAGGCCAGCCCAGCTGCGACTCCGAGACAGTGAGACGCCGACAGGACAGTGAGTCTAAGCAGGGGCGGATCCAGAGACTAGTCTCGGGAGGGGCACTGACAGAAAATAAGGTGTTTTAGCAGAGAGTCCGACTCACGAGAATTTACAGAGGGCCCGGCTCACAGGAGCTTACAATCTAGAGGAGCAGAGGGCCCGGCTCACAGGAGTTTACAATCTAGAGGAGCAGAGGATCCGGCTCACAGGAGTTTACAATCTAGAGGAGCAGAGGGTCCGGCTCACAGGAGTTTACAATCTAGAGGAGCAGAGGGTCCGGCTCACAGGAGCTTACAATCTAGAGGAGCAGAGGGCCCGGCTCATAGGAGCTTACAATCTAGAGGAGCAGAGGGTCCGGCTCACAGGAGTTTACAATCTAGAGGAGCAGAGGGTCCGGCTCACAGGAGTTTACAATCTAGAGGAGCAGAGGGCCCGGCTCACAGGAGTTTACAATCTAGAAAAGCAGAGGGCACCCAGGAGCTTACAATCTAGAGGAGGAGAGGGCACCCAGGAGCTTACAATCTAGAGGAGCAGAGGGCACCCAGGAGCTTACAATCTAGAGGAGCAGAGGGCACCCAGGAGTTTACAATCTAGAGGAGCAGAGGGCACCCAGGAGTTTACAATCTAGAGGAGCAGAGAGCCCCCAGCTCACACATGGATTTGCCCCCAGCTCATGGATTTGCCCCAGCTCATGGATTTACCCCCAGCTCATGGATTTGCCCAGGTCATGGATTTGCCCCCAGGTCATGGATTTGCCCCCAGCTCATGGATTTGCCCCCAGCTCATGGATTTGCCCAGCTCATGGATTTGCCCCCAGGTCATGGATTTGCCCAGCTCATGGATTTGCCCCCAGGTCATGGATTTGCCCCCAGCTCATGGATTTGCCCAGCTCATGGATTTACCCCCAGCTCATGGATTTGCCCCCTGCTCATGGATTTACCCCCAGCTCATGGATTTGCCCCCAGCTCATGGATTTGCCACCAGCTCATGGATTTGCCCAGGTCATGGATTTGCCCCCAGGTCATGGATTTGCCCAGCTCATGGATTTGCCCCCAGCTCATGGATTTGCCCAGCTCATGGATTTGCCCCCAGGTCATGGATTTGCCCAGCTCATGGATTTGCCCCCAGGTCATGGATTTGCCCCCAGCTCATGGATTTGCCACCAGCTCATGGATTTGCCACCAGCTCATGGATTTGCCCAGCTCATGGATTTGCCCCCAGGTCATGGATTTGCCCCCAGGTCATGGATTTGCCCAGCTCATGGATTTGCCCCCTGCTCATGGATTTGCCCCCTGCTCATGGATTTGCCCCCAACTCATGGATTTGCCCCCTGCTCATGGATTTGCCCCCAGCTCATGGATTTGCCCCCAGGTCATGGATTTGCCCCCAGGTCATGGATTTGCCCAGCTCATGGATTTGCCCCCAGGTCATGGATTTGCCCCCTGCTCATGGATTTGCCCCCTGCTCATGGATTTGCCCCCAGCTCATGGATTTGCCCCCAGCTCATGGATTTACCCCCAGCTCATGGATTTGCCCCCTGCTCATGGATTTGCCCCCAGCTCATGGATTTGCCCCCAGCTCATGGATTTACCCCCAGCTCATGGATTTGCCCAGCTCATGGATTTACCCCCAGCTCATGGATTTGCCCCCAGCTCATGGATTTGCCCCCAGCTCATGGATTTGCCCAGCTCATGGATTTGCCCCCAGGTCATGGATTTGCCCAGCTCATGGATTTGCCCCCAGGTCATGGATTTGCCCCCAGCTCATGGATTTGCCCCCAGCTCATGGATTTGCCACCAGCTCATGGATTTGCCCAGGTCATGGATTTGCCCCCAGGTCATGGATTTGCCCAGCTCATGGATTTGCCCCCAGCTCATGGATTTGCCCAGCTCATGGATTTGCCCCCAGGTCATGGATTTGCCCCCAGGTCATGGATTTGCCCAGCTCATGGATTTGCCCCCAGGTCATGGATTTGCCCCCAGGTCATGGATTTGCCCCCAGCTCATGGATTTGCCACCAGCTCATGGATTTGCCCAGCTCATGGATTTGCCCCCAGGTCATGGATTTGCCCCCAGGTCATGGATTTGCCCAGCTCATGGATTTGCCCCCTGCTCAGGGATTTGCCCCCTGCTCATGGATTTGCCCCCAACTCATGGATTTGCCCCCTGCTCATGGATTTGCCCCCAGCTCATGGATTTGCCCCCAGGTCATGGATTTGCCCAGCTCATGGATTTGCCCCCAGGTCATGGATTTGCCCCCTGCTCATGGATTTGCCCCCTGCTCATGGATTTGCCCCCAGCTCATGGATTTGCCCCCAGCTCATGGATTTACCCCCAGCTCATGGATTTGCCCCCTGCTCATGGATTTGCCCCCAGCTCATGGATTTGCCCCCAGCTCATGGATTTACCCCCAGCTCATGGATTTGCCCAGCTCATGGATTTACCCCCAGCTCATGGATTTACCCCCAGCTCATGGATTTGCCCCCAGCTCATGGATTTGCCCCCAGCTCATGGATTTGCCCAGCTCTCACCTGGATATTGCTCCAGGCCTCCAGCTCCGGTGTTCAGGGGACCCAGATGCCGCCGGGCAGCGCAGGAGCGCCTGCCCGGTCCTGAAGAGTGCGTCCTTGTAAAGGGGAGGCGGCTGCGTGCGTGCGCAGGTCACGCGGTCAGTACCACCTGATTAGCCGGACCACGTGACCGGCTGCGCCTGCACGCAGCCGCATCCCCTTTACAAGGACGCACTCTTCAGGACCGGGCAGGCGCTCCTGCGCTGCCCGGCGGCATCTGGGTCCCCGGCTCAAATCTCGGGGGGGGCAATTGCCCCGTTGCCCCCCCCCTGGATCCGCCCCTGAGTCTAAGCCTATAACAGTCTGCCAGTGCCATACCATTGTGCCATAAGCCCATACCAGAGTGCCATGCATAATACCACTGTGCCATACCAGTGTGCCGTGCATAATACCAGTGTTCCAGCCATATTACACACATCCAGTGTGTCAGCCATACCACGTGCCATAATGTATACGCTACAAAACAAATGGCCGCCCGAACCCAACACTAGAGTTTTCGGGTTTGGCTTGAAGGAAAGGTGGCAACCCTACTGTAGGTAGAAACATAGAAAATGTCGTCAGATAAGAACCTTTCGGCCCATCTAGTCGCCCAATTACATGGATACTTTACCTGGATTTATCTTTTGTTTAGGATAGCCTTATGCCTATCCCATGCCTGCTTAAATTAAATCACTGTTTTAGCCTCTACCACTTCTACTGGAAGACTGTTCCATGTATCCACCACCCTCTCAGTAAAATAATGCTTCCTGATGTTACTTTTAAACCTTTGCCCCTCTAATCTAAGACTATGTCCTCTTGTTTTGCTACTTTGTTTCCTTTTAAATATACTCCCTTCCTCTACCTTGTGGATTCCCTTTACGTATTTAAATGTTTCTATCATATCTCCTCTGTCTCGTCTTTTTTCCAAGCTGTACATGTTAAGATCATTAAGACTTTCCTGGTAACTTTTCTCCTTCAAGCCGTACACCATTTTAGTAGCCCTTCTCTGAACTCTCTCTAAGATGTTGTAGCGCTCACTCCCGGAGGAGCCGCTGAATTTAAACCTCGGGTCAGTCTCCCCGCACTAGGGAATAAATATACACCAGCACTGTTGTGGATTTTATAAATTATATAGTTTACTGAATAAACTGGCATATAAAGAGCAGCACGGTATACGTATATATATTTACAGTAGTTCGTAATGCGAGAAACGCGTAGCGGAAAAGAAAAAGGAATTTTTAACCCCTTCGTGGTTGGAGTGTGAGTCCCGTACAGGTTGTGTCCCAAGAAAGTGTACGTGTATGCGTGTATGGTACCCGGGTACAATATTCAACTGGCCAGTGAATGATTTCAGGTGTGTCTTCGACTAGTCACGTTGGGGCCCTGTAGGTTTTGACAAAACTGCAGCGTGTTTTATTATCTTTACTGTGGCCGGGAAGGCCTCTCATCCATCCGCCAGATACTCTGCGCTCTGCTAAACCCAGGACGTCTCTCCGCTCGATTTAACTGGGTCTCTGTGTCACCGCATCCGCTGTCTTGCTTGTCTGTGTCTGCCACAAAATGCTCAGCTCACCGCCTGCGCTCCCATTAGATCATCTGCAGTCTCCTAACTCGGGGTCCTTCAGCATACTCTGTATCTGTGTAAAGTTACCAGCGGTGGATCGCTAGGTCTTTGGCAAGTAAAGGGGAAACCGATCTCCAGCTCCGCAAGGCCGCACCTGCTTTCCGGCCTGGTCGCGATCGTTATCTCTTTCACGTGCGTCTTGCTCTCTTCACTCCTCTGCGCGCTCTGCTTGTTCTCTCCACGAGGCTGCGGATGTAAGTCTCTCTTTCCCACCCACTTCCTGTTCCCGCCCGCAAAGCATGCTGGAAAATGTAGTCCCAATGTCCAGTGTCTTACATTGCGCTTGTCTCCCTCTGGTGGCCAAAAATAAGTACTACAACAACAGTATTTTAAAACCAGCGCTACACTCTCCTAGAACTCTTGGGTCTCTCCAAGGAGACATAACAGTTGCATTACATTTCAACATAACATTAGGCAACATATACAGGCTCAGCAGCAAGCATACAATGGGTCATATACACTTCCTCAAGTTGACTCATGCTTTTGACTACCTCAGCTAACATATCAGACACTTCGGGCAACCTTCGCACTATGGTGACGGCCTCTTCAGGGCTATGTCCTGGTGAGTCGTAGGTGAGTTTCTGGGGCGGTCGAATAGAGCGTTTTGGTTCTGGCTCAATCAGTTCCTCTTCAGGTGGAAGTACTACAGGTGCGGGTTCAGTTCTCCTTTCCACAACTGGAACAGACATCTCTTCGATGTATGATCCTTCCAGTGAAGGCATGGAACTGTAGTCATAAGACTCGGCTTCAGGAACTACAGGGATTTCAATAGTCTCGGAAACTTCTAATTGAAATTCAGGAGCCTCAGGCCTCAAATTACTTTCCCACCGTTCAGGAACTGGAATGACCTCTTCAGGCTCTGGTGAGCACATCCAGTGCAGACAAAAACTTCCTTCCTCACTGTCCTGACAACTCGGGTCTGCTGAGACCGAGTAACGGGAGTCAAACGTGGAGCAGGCGGGTTTGGCAGAGAAAGTTCGTCCCCAACTGGTATCCTCACAGCCTCTCTCAAAGGTAATAGATGATTCTGGCTCCAGTTCTTAAAAGGTAAACTGGCAGACCTGGCAGTTGCTTGCAGACAATGTAGACCTGAGAACTCCATCTATCCGCTAACTTATGCCTTGCAGCAGCACCCAAGTTCTTCAACAAAACCCTATCACCGGGTTGTAGATCCTGTATCCGAACTTTCAAGTCATAGTTCCGCTTATTCCTTTGTTCCCTGTTTCCTGAGGTCAAGCGGGCCTGTTCAAACGCAGAGGCCAAGTTCTTCCGAAGTCTATCCACATAATTTCTATGAGAAGCTACCGACGTCTGATCCAGAGATAGCCCAAATGCCAAATCAACCGGCAGTCGAGCTTCTCTTCCAAACATAAGACGGTACGGTGAGTATCCAGTAGCGTCACTCTCCGTACTGTTATATGCATGTACTAGCGTAGCTATGTGACGACTCCAGCTCTGCTTCTCTCTGTTTGACAGTGTCCCCAGCATATTTAGCAGCGTGCGATTGAACCTTTCGGGTTGAGCATCACCTTGAGGGTGATATGGTGTAGTTCGGGTCTTCTGAATTCCCAGCAGTTCCAGTAATTGCCCAACAAGCCGGCTTTCAAAGTCTCTACCCTGATCAGAGTGTATTCTCCCTGGTAGGCCATAGTGAACAAAGAACTTTTCCATCAGAACCTTCGCCACCGTAGGAGCACGTTGGTCTTTCGTAGAAAAAGCTTGGGCGTACCATGTGAAATGATCAGTCACTACTAGAATATTTCCCTGCCCACTAGCATCCGGCTCTAAGCACAGGAAATCAATGCACACCAAATCCATGGGTCCTTGACTTTGTAGGTGGCTCATTGGAGGAGTTCGGGTCGGTAGGGTTTTCCTCTGGATACACCTCAGACATGAATGGCAGTAACTTTCCACTTCAGCTCTCATGCAAGGCCAATAGAATCTGTCCCGCACCAGCTTAAAAGTTCTCTCTGCGCCCAAATGTCCATGTTCATCGTGTAACGACCACAGTACGCTCTCTCTGTGTTTAGTGGGAAGGAACAACTGTTGGGTCTCTTCAGCATTGTTTGAGGGGCCCCTTCGGTAGACCACCCCATGCAACATCTTCAACCGTTCGAAACTCTTTGTACACCAATCTGGCTCCATCAGGGGAATTTGTCAGCAGAATTTCCCATTGGTTCGCGTTTAGAGCCTTTACGGTTAACGCAATCAAAGGGTCTCTAGCCTGATCGGCTCTCAGGTCCTGTTTCAAGAAAGTAGGCAGACTTTCATCCCTCAGCTGCGTAGGGTTACAGTAGAACTCTGGAACAGACGCAGCCATAACTCCTATGGCTTCCGCTTCAATCCCTCCCTTGACCCGGCGCTCTGCTCCTTGACATAAAGCTTGCACCCCGTCTGGAGTTAACTGAGTCCATTCTGTAGTGTAGGGTCTTCTCGACAAAGCATCAGCATCTCGATTATTCACCCCAGGGCGATACTTCAGGCTGAACCGAAAACCTGACAGAGCGGCCAACCACCGATGTCCCATTGCGTCCAGCTTCGCAGTAGTAAGGACGTAGGTAAGAGGATTGTTATCCGTCTTTATCACAAACTCGGCTCCATACAGATAGTCTTTTAGCTTGTCTACCACCGCCCACTTCAAGGCTAGGAACTCCAACTTGTGGGTAGGATAGTTCTTTTCAGAAGGCGTAAGGCTCCGGCTCACATACGCTACAGGCCTCAGCAATCCACCATACTCTTGGTACAGGACTCCCCCTAGACCTTCTCTGCTGGCATCCACATGTAGTTCGTATGGCTTGTGAGGATCCGCGTAAGCCAAGACAGGAGCTCGAGTTAGACTCTCTTTCAGCTTCAAGAAAGCACCTTCGCATTGACTAGTCCATTCTCCCTGGATAGACTCTCGAGCCTTCCTTGGCCCTGGAGCCGACGGATTTCGGTCAGAGGCCTTGTGGCCTTCTTCTGTGTCTTCCTTCCGTAGGAGCTTGTTCAATGGTTGAGCTATCTTTGCAAATCCTCCTACAAATCTTCGCTAATAGGAGCAGAACCCAAGAAAGATCTAAGTTCAGTAACGTTTCGGGGTCTAGGCAAGGAAGCGACGGCCTCCAACTTCCGAGGATCTGTCGAAACACCTTCTGCTGAGACCACATGTCCCAGATACGTAACAGAAGGTAAACAGAATTGACATTTCTCCAGAGACAGTTTCAACCCCTCTTCATGGAACCTCTTCAAGACCTTCTCCAACTGTTGCTCATGTTCTTCCAAAGTCTTCCCGAACACAATTAAGTCATCCAGATACACTAATACTTCGATCAGGTTCATGTCCCCGACTGTCTTCTCCATTATCCGTTGGAACGTGGCTGGAGCCCCCGTAAGGCCTTGAGGCATTCTGTTGAACTCAAAGAACGCCAGTGGGCAGATGAACGCAGTCTTCTCTTTGTCTTCAGGATGCATTGGTATCTGATGATACCCACTTCGCAGGTCTAGTACACTAAACCATTTTGCTCCAGACAAACACTGTAAGGGATCTTCTATCCGAGGAGTGGCATATTGATCTGGGATGGTTCTCCGATTCAGCGTGCGATAGTCTATGCATAGACGGACAGAACCATTCTTCTTCCGAACCATTACTATTGGAGATGCATATGGGCTCCTGGACTCTTGAATCACCTTGGTTCTTTGCAGTTCATTCAGCTGTTCTCGTAGATCATCCAAGTCTCCCAACGGAACTCGTCTTGACCTTTCTCGAAACGGCTTGTCTTCTTGTAGTCGAATGCGATGCTCAGTACTCTTAGCTAGGCCCACGTCAAACTCATCTTTTGAGAACAAGTCCCTTCACTTTAGGACTTGGGACTGAAGACGTTTCTTCCATTCAGGTGAGATGGGAGCGTCCTTGGGGTAGAACCTTTCATCTGGAATCTCTTTATCCACTCCCCCTCCTAAATCGGTAGGGGAGAGAGGCGTAGCAGACGCTACTTGCCCGATAAGCATTCGTGCTTTCAGGACTACTGGAGAATCAGACACATTGCACACGCTGACTGAGACTCTTCCTCGTGTTCGTTTCACAGCTTTGGTGGAGATTATTTCAGGGATTACTTCCACTCCGGCTTCACTCCCATGATTAAAATCGCTTTCCAGTACCACATAAGGGCCTGGTTGCGATCCGTTCAACTTGACTGAAGCCCAGAAACTCGCTACTTCTCCTGATTGCAGAACCTTCTCTGTTCCCTCCAATCTCCATAGGCGCCCCACCTCAGCAGGTGCCTTCTGTTCTTCGACCATTCTTTGATAGACTGGACGTAACATCGGGTGTACTCCCTTAGTAGAACCTTCTTCCAATACTATAGAAGTCAGGAGACGTTGCACCAGATCAGTATTCGTCCCCACTATCATGGAACTTCTGTTTGCCCCTGGAGGCCGAGGACACACAATGGCCAATGCATCACAACCTCCAGACTGTCCGATGACTTCGGATCCGATCTCCAACTTCACCTGTAGATACCCATCATAGGGGAGTTTCTCAGTTCCGATACCCCAGATTTCCAGATCCTTCAATTTCTGTAGAGGTATGTGCTTCAAGTGTTTCTCATAGAAGTCTCAGTAGATCAATGTCACTTGAGCCCCTGAGTCCAACAGAACTTTAGTGTAGACTCCCGCCACTTGGATTGGCACAATAGGAGAAGGACCTATCAGCTGGTCAGGAAACTTTGTTGCGGTGATAGGAAGTTTAGACCCAGTTTGCTGTACCCTGTCCTTCTTCTTGGCCCGTGTAGGTTTTGGGTGTGCATTGCTTCCCCATGACGTAGGACCGGATGCTAAGGGAGTGACTCTTTCAGTCCTGGTAGGTTCAGCAGTTGGCCAGACTCTGGGCCCTCTCAGCCTCTCAGTCCTGGCTTGATTTTTGGAGCGGGTTTTGACAGTTGGGCACCTAGTTTGCTCCTTCACTTGTGCCCTCTGGCGTTTCCCGCCGGTGAGGTAGATAGTAGCCCCTCCAAGGCTTTTAGGAGCTCTTCTACCATATTTCTTTCAGGCTTTTGGCTTTTGCATTGTGCGCGGAAATGACCCATTTCCCCACAACTGAAACATCTCTTCTTTGAAGATGGAGACGCACTTACTTGCTGTGACTCGGTTGAAGGACCCGAGTCGCCACAGCAACTCCAGTCGTCCGCATGTCAGCAAGGAACTTCTGCATATCGGTCTGTGTCTCTGCCACCTTCAAAAGTGCTCGGCACAGGTCCGCATGCGCCTGTTCCAATTCCGCTTGAGTTTCTTGTACCTTTTTAATGGTCTTGTGCAACTCACTATGTGCAGAAAGGGTTAGTTCTTTTGCAGCATTCTCTGTGGATTTAAAAGCAATCAGATGCTCCTGTTCGTCCACTTCGGATCCATAGGTGTCTGACGAGTCATTTTCAGGTTGCAAGCATTCGTTATGCCTCACAGGTTGTGCGTAAGCTCTTTCTCCTCTCCTGAAGGATTTTTCTTCTAGTAGAGCCTCTTCCTCTCTGACAGCTCGGATCAGTTCCAGGTATTTAAATTCTCGGTTATCTTCCCTGCTTCTCAGCTGTAGCATCACTGGATCTAGAGGTTGAGCGCCCCTCAGGATCTGCTGTATTCGGATCTTATCTACTTCGGCCGGTTCGGCCCCTTTCTTGAGAAGTATCTGGTGCAGAATCTTATCTAGGCGCCTCATATATTCGGTCATTTTCTCACCTTTTCGCTGGTAGGTGTGTTCATACTGGTACACGAGCTCTGCAGCCTTTTCCGTTCGCCCAAAGACTTCCTACAAAACATTTAGATAATCTAAAGCAGTGCAGTCTTTCTTACTCAATTTTAGGTTTCTGACAGCTTCTGACGCAGGTCTCTTTAAGCTCTCAGTAATCCTTTGCTTCTTCTGCACTTCAGGGACGTCCCACTCATCCAGACCCTGCATCGCCTGTTCTACCCATTCTTCGAAGGTTTCTTCTCCCGCCGGAGTTGGTACGTTTCCTGTAAAATTTCTCAACCGTCTATAACCAAAGTTAGTGTGCGGAGGGCTTGTTCTTTGACATTTAGCCAGCAAATCTCCAATAGCCACTATAAATTCAGGCCGATCATGGCCAGCGGACTGGGCGCGGGAACACTCGCGGATTCGCCACGTGGCGCACTTGGCTGAATCAGTTGGACTTCCACCTCATCGGTCAGCTTCACGCTCGCGCCCTGAAAACACACTGGAACACCCTTTCTCCACTCAAAAAGAACATACGTGTGAGAGGTATCTGGGTTCTCTTTAATGTCCAGGATTAACCCCTGATGATCTGGTGTCAGCGCGGCCACGGCCTGGCGAATCTGATCTTCGGCCCAAGTGTCTGCAGGAATATCCATGACTATACATAATTCTATTTGACTACTGTGCTCCTCACACCATTTGGCAGCAGTGTCTGGATCCATATTTAACCCTTTAAATGTGTTTTTTCCAGAGACTGGATCCCGGAAACGAGCCCCCACGTGTAGCGCTCACTCCCGGAGGAGCCACTGAATTTAAACCTCGGGTCAGTCTCCCCGCACTAGGGAATAAATATACACCAGCACTGTTGTGGATTTTATAAATTATATAGTTTACTGAATAAACTGGCATATAAAGAGCAGCACGGTATACGTATATATATTTACAGTAGTTCGTAATGCGAGAAACGCGTAGCGGAAAAGAAAAAGGAATTTTTAACCCCTTCGTGGTTGGAGTGTGAGTCCCGTACAGGTTGTGTCCCCAGAAAGTGTACGTGTATGCGTGTATTGGTACCCGGGTACAATATTCAACTGGCCAGTGAATGATTTCACGTGTGTCTTCGACTAGTCACGTTAGGGCCCTGTAGGTTTTGACAAAACTGCAGCGTGCTTTATTATATTTACTGTGGCCGGGAAGGCCTCTCACCCATCCGCCAGATACTCTGCGCTCTGCTTGACCCAGGACGTCTCTCCGCTCGATTTAACTGGGTCTCTGTGTCACCGCATCCGCTGTCTTGCTTGTCTGTGTCTGCCACAAGATGCTCAGCTCACCGCCTGCACTCCCATTAGATCATCTGCAGTCTCCTAACTCGGGGTCCTTCAGCATACTCTGTATCTGTGTAAAGTTACCAGCGGTGGATCGCTAGGTCTTTGGCAACTAAAGGGGAAACCGATCTCCAGCTCCGCAAGGCCGCACCTGCGCTCCGGCCTGGTCGCGATCGTTATCTCTTTCACGTGCGTCTTGCTCTCTTCACTCCTCTGCGCGCTCTGCTTGTTCTCTCCACAAGGCTGTGGATGTAAGTCTCTCTTTCCCACCCACTTCCTGTTCCCGCCCGCAAAGCATGCTGGAAAATGTAGTCCCAATGTCCAGTGTCTTACATTGCGCTTGTCTCCCTCTGGTGGCCAAAAATAAGTACTACAACAACAGTGTTTTAAAACCAGCGCTACAATGTCTATATCCTTCTGGAGATATGGTCTCCAGTACTGCACACATTACTCCAAGTGAGGTCTCACCAGTGCTCTGTACAGTGGCATGAGCACTTCCCTTTTCCTACTGCTAATACCTCTCCCTACACAACCAAGCATTCTGCCAGCATTTCCTGCTGCTCTATACATTGACTACTTACCCTTAGATCCTCTGAAATAATAATCCCTAAATCCAACCCTCAGATGTACCAAATATTTTATATTCAGCCCTTGGGTTTTTACACCCCAGGTGCATTATCTTGCACTTATCCACATTAAAACTCAATTGCCACAGGTCCCACCATTTTTTTAGTTTACCTAAATCATTTGTCATTTGGCTGATCCCTCCAGGAACGTCATCCCTGTTGCAAATCTTTGTGTCATCAGCAAAAAGACATACTTTACCATTAATACTGTAACGTTGGGGGCTTCCAGCCCCTCCGGTGTGCTCGGCGGCAGCATGTCTGATGCTGCTCGCTTGCCAGCGCCCGGTTTAAATAGAGACAGGCAGGGAGGTGGCTGCATGAGGCGCGGCTTGAGAGGGGGGCGTGGTCTGGTGACGCGGACCTATCAGAGGAATCCAGGTCTTTTAAAAACAGTTCCTTCTAAGCAGTGCCAGATCGTGGTTATGCATACCTGAGCTCCCTGTTCCTGTATTCTCTTGTGATTGAACCTGTTATTGACCTCTGCTTGTTTCTTGACTATTCTGCCTTCCGTTGCCCTAGACTATTTCCTTGTGCTACGCTCCTGCACTGATATCGACCCGGCTATTCCCTTTGACCATTCTATACTCTGTATTCCTGATTCTGGCTCGTCTGACTACCCCCGTGTTGCTGACCTGGTTTTGTATTACGACATTGTCTTTGATTAATCTTTTCTGTCTAGCTAGTATATATATACCTGACCAATTGTAAGGACCAGACAGTTAGGGATTATTTTAAGGCTACCCTGGTGGTAGCTTTTGGGCTCTGTGGAGTGTTGGGCTTTAAGGACTGCATGGTGGGATCCGGGAACCGTGATATTACGATCTGGCCAAATGGATCCCGCAGACTTAACACAGCATTTGAGTAACTTTGTATCCAGACAGGACGAGCAGGACCATAGAATGGATCAGTTTGCTCTCGCCTTACAAACTATCCTGACTCGTACTGCTCACCTGGAACCAGCTGGGGTTGCACCTCCGCCTGCTATACCTGTGTCCCCTGTCGTTCAGACTTCCCAGGTACACATTAACGCTCCTATGAGGTTTGACGGTACCCCCTCGGAGTGCCGGGGATTTTTGGTCCATGTGGATATTCATTTCAAACTAAATCCACAAATGTTTAACACTGACATAGCCATGGGGTTCATTATTAACCATCTGTCTGGCAGAGCGTTGACATGGGCGAATCCTTTATGGGAGGCAGAGAAGCCTATCATACTGAACTATAAAGAATTCATAGCCGAGTTAAAATGTACGTTTAATCCTACCAGAATGGCCAAGGTAGCTGGCAAATCCTTGTTCCGCATACGTCAAGGGAACAGGACTGTGTCTGATTATGCCATAGAATTTAAAAGGTTGGTTTCTGACGTGAACTGGACTAATGAGGCTCTGGTTCTGGCTTTTATGGAGGGGTTATCAGAGTCATTGATGCAAGAGTTGGCTCCTCGTAAATTACCTGAGGTGTTGAGTGAACTCATAGATCAGGTCTCAAAATTTCAGGTCCTGAGCTACTAGCCAGGTCTTCTAAGTTACTCGCCATCAGTTAACCTACCTAACCCAGTCTCATACAGCCCTTTTTCCTTGCAGTGATAGAGCGGTGACTATGTAAAGTATATATGGCACTGAAGGGGTGTTTGTTTCAGTAAATACCATCATCCACTGAATCCAGTGGATGACAAGTATTATACAGAGGGGGGTCTGTATTAGAGACCCCCTCTGATTCTAATTAACCCCTCACCATCCAGAATGGATGGTGATTATTTAATCATTACAGATAGCCCTGTATGATTCATGTTTGTGAAGCCTGCAGGGCTTTTCACATGGTCCAGGGTTCTCTGCATCACTCAGCCCTGGACATACAGCAGTGCAAGGGCTCCTGCGCCTGTGTGTGAGGAGGTTTGGAATGAGACCATTCTATGTCCCATTAGCCCTTGCACTGAACGTATGATACAGGCTAGCGATGCCGGTGTTACATTATTTTCTATGGCAGAACTAATAAATGGAGTTTGCACGCCAGCGTGCAGCCAATGTATACAGCCGGGGCCAGACCATGACATTGTGTTGCCTGGGTCCAAAGATAAAATGCTGCTGCCCCCCCCAACTATTCCCACAATACTCACCCATGCTTATCACAGAGCTTCACAGCAATAAAACACAGTAACGTGCAATGTGTAAGAGCGCTGCACACCAATAAAACTCACAGTAATAATGTCTGACATGAGGGCTGCAGTTACGACTTCAATGTCCTGCTCGCCCTAGAATGCATGATAGGTCGGAAAACTACCGCACCTAAGGCAGCTGAGGAGACAGGCCTTGGGTGTGACGTTCATGTCTCCTGTCAAAGACACTAGACTCTTGTTAGCAGTATCCATAGCTTGGGAGACAAAGACCACGCATACTACCGCTTTTGTTGATTCTGGGGCTGCTGGTAATTTCATTGATGTTGAATACGCTTCCTCCATTTCTCTCCCTCTGGTTGTAAGAGAGACACCCTTGGCCATTGAAGCCATAGACGGTAGGCCGTTATCCTGCCCCAGAATTACTCACGATACTGTTACAGTGGTTCTTACCACTGGTCTCTTGCACAAAGAAGAGATCATATTACAGGTTATCCGTTCACCTTCCAATCCTGTTGTGCTTGGTTTCCCTTGGTTGGTGGAACATAATCCTGTTATTGATTGGGCTAAGGGAGAGATACTGTCTTGGAGTCCTGCTTGTTTTATGAATTGTTTAATACCCATTCAGCATATTGGTGCCCTGAACACACCTACAGCTCCTCCATTGTCTACAGAGGTTCCTGACTGGTATGCCGACCTCAGGGCTGTATTCGATAAAAGAGAGGCAGAGAAACTACCTCCACATAGACCGTATGATTGCGCCATAGATATTCATCCAGGTACCATGCCTCCTCGAGGCAAAGTATATCCTTTATCCATAAAAGAGAACCAAATCATGGAGGAGTACATAAAAGAGAATTTGGAGAGAGGTTTTATCAGACGTTCCTCTTCTCCAGCAGGGGCTGGGTTCTTTTTTGTGTCTAAAAAAGAAGGAGATTTAAACCCGTGTATTGATTTTAGGGGGCTTAACAAGATCACCATCAAGAATGTGTACCCTATCCCTCTTATATCAGAACTGTTCGACAGGTTAAGGGGATCAGCAGTATACACAAAACTCGATTTAAGAGGGGCTTACAACCTGATACGTATAAAAGATGGGCATGAGTGGAAAACAGCATTTAACACCAGGAGTGGGCATTATGAATATCTGGTCATGCCGTTCGGTCTCTGTAATGCTCCAGCTGTATTCCAAGATTTCATTAATGATGTGCTCAGAGATTTTTTGCAATCCTTTGTTATCGTATACTTAGACGATATACTGGTTTACTCTCCAGATCTGAAAACCCACCATGAACATGTCAGACAGGTATTAGCAAAACTACTAGACAATGGTCTTTATTGCAAACTGGAGAAGTGTTTATTCGACATTACTACTGTGAAATTTCTTGGGTACATTATCACTCCAGAAGGTTTTGAGATGGATCCTTCCAAACTCACGGCCATCTCAGAATGGCCTCTTCCCCAAGGCTTCAAAGTCATACAGAGGTTTTTGGGGTTTTCCAACTATTATAGGAGATTTATCAAGAATTATTCTGCTGTGGCTTCTCCTATCATTAATATGACACGTAAAGGTCTGAAGAACCAGGTCTGGTCTCCACAATCCAAACAGGCATTCGAAGCTCTCAAACAGGCTTTCATTTCCGCTCCAGTGTTATGGCATCCTGATCCCAGAGTTCCATTTGTTCTTGAGGTTGATGCTTCCGAGATAGGCATTGGGGCTGTCCTATCTCAAAGAGAGTCTCCAGGGAAGCCTCTACATCCTTGTGGGTTCTTTTCAAGAAAATTATCACCAGCAGAACGCAATTATGATATCGGTAACAGAGAATTGCTTGCTATTGTGTCTGCCCTGTCAGAGTGGAGACATTTGTTGGAAGGTACTCTTGACCCTTTGTTAATAATCACTGATCATAAGAACCTTACGTACATCGGGGATGCTAAACGTCTGAACTCGAGACAGACCAGGTGGTCATTACTACTGTCTCGGTTTAATTTTGTGTTGACTTACAGACCAGGTGACCGCAATGTAAAGGCTGATGCCTTATCTCGTCAATATGACCCGTATGAATCAAATACACAAGACCACAATCCTATAGTTCCTCCTGAACGTATTATGGCTTCCACTGTCTTGTCTGTTTCCTCGCCTTTTCTGGAACGCCTCCAAGCAGCTCAAATGGGGGCTCCACCTAACAAGCCTCCAGATATGTTGTTTGTTCCAGAAAAGGAAAGACAAGAATTACTCATAATGTTTCATGATTCAAAACCAGCAGGTCATCCTGGTATTACTAAGACTCTTACCAGTATCTCCAGACAGTTCTGGTGGCCCACCATGCGACAGGATGTACATCTGTTTGTTTTGGCTTGTCAAGTCTGTGCCAGAAGCAAAATCAGTAAAACCTTGCCTGTCAGTTTATTGCAGCCTTTACCCATTCCTAATAGGCCTTGGTCTCATCTATCCATGGATTTTATTGTGGACTTGCCGAAGTCCAAGGGTCATACTGTGGTTCTGACAGTTGTAGACCGCTTCTCCAAAATGGCTAATTTTGTTCCTTTACCTAAGCTTCCTACAGCCAAAGAACTGGCGGTCGTCTTTGCTAGAGAGATTGTACGAATACATGGGGTTCCGTCTGAAATAGTCTCTGACAGAGGAGCTCGGTTCGTCTCTCGTTTCTGGAGGGATTTCTGTGCGTAGATGGGGGTGCGATTGGCCTTCTCTTCAGCATATCATCCACAAACCAATGGGGCAGCAGAGAGGGCAAATCAGGGTCTCGAGCAGTACATACGTTGCTTTACCACACAACAACAAGACAATTGGTCGGAGTTGTTGCCCTGGGCTGAGTATGCACGTAATAACGCCGTTAACGAGACCACTGGCCACTCTCCTTTTTCTGCTATCTATGGTTTTTCCCTCCGGCTCTAACGCTTCAGTTTGCTGAACAGGCCATCCCGGCTCTCGATGAACATCTCACACAACTACAAGACATTTGGAGACAGATTCGTGAAAACATGGAGCGCAATGTTGCTGTCCAGAAACGCAAGGCTGACAGGCATAGGTTACAGGCTCCTTCCTACAACGTGGGGGATAGAGTTTGGTTGTCCACTAGGAATGTGAAGTTGCGGGTGCCTTCTATGAAAATGGCACCTCGGTTTATCGGTCCATACAAGATCATTCGCCGCGTTAACCCTGTGGCTTATGCTCTTGCCCTTCCTAGACATCTTCGCTTGCACAACGTCTTCCACACCTCCCTACTGAAGCCTTTGTTGTGTAACAGGTACACGCGGGTTGTTCCTCCTCCTGTTCTGGTTGATGGAGAAGCAGAGTAGGAGGTTAGGAAAGTTCTGGATTCTAGGCTGTTCAGGGGTGCTCTGCAGTACTTGGTCGATTGGGTGGGTTATGGTCCGGAGGACCGGTCCTGGATTCCTGCTTCCGACATGTCTGCCTCTAGGTTGGTCAGGGCGTTCCATGCCTCGCACCCCGATCGCCCCGGTGGTCGTCCTGCCACTCGCCCCGGTGGTCGTCCTGCCACTTGTCTTGTTGGTCGTCCGGTGGCCTCCCGTGGAGGAGGGGGTACTGTAACGTTGGGGGCTTCCAGCCCCTCCGGTGTGCTCGGCGGCAGCATGTCTGATGCTGCTCGCATCCCAGCGCCCGGTTTAAATAGAGACAGGCAGGAAGGTGGCTGCATGAGGCGCGGCTTGAGAGGTGGGGGCACGGTCTGGTGACGCGGACCTATCAGAGGAGTCCAGGTCTTTAAAAAACCAACAGTTCCTTCTAAGCAGTGCCAGATCGTGGTTATCCATACCTGAGCTCCCTGTACCTGTATTCTCTCGTGATTGAACCTGTTATTGACCTCCCCTTGTTTCCTGACTATTCTGCCTTCCGTTGCCCTAGACTATTTCCTTGTACTACGCTCCTGCACTGATATCGACCCGGCTATTCCCTTTGACCATTCTATACTCTGTATTCCTGATTCTGGCTCGTCTGACTACCCCCGTGTTGCTGACCTGGTTTTGTATTACGACATTGTCTTTGATTAACCCTTTCTGTCTAGCTAGTATATATATACCTGGCCAATTGTAAGGACCAGACAGTTAGGGATTCTTTTACAGCTACCCTGGTGGTAGTTTTTGGGCTCTGTGGAGTGTTGGGCTTTAAGGACTGCATGGTGGGATCCGGGAACCGTGACAAATACCTTCTGCAATATCACTAATAAAAATATTAAAGAGAATGGGTCCAAGTACTGACCCCTGAGGTACCCCACTGGTAACAAGACCTTGCGCCGAATAAACTCCATTTACCACAACCCTCTGTTGCCTGTCACTCAGCCACTGCCTAATCCATTCAACAATATTGGAATCCAAGCTCAAAGATTGCAATTTATTGATAAGCTTCTATACGGAACAGTATCAAAAGCCTTACTGAAATCTAAATAAGCAATGTCTACTGCACCACCTGTGTCTATTATTTTTGTTACCCAATCAAAAGAATCAATAAGATTAGTTTGGCATGATCTCCCTGAGGTAAACCCATGTTGTTTCTGATCTTGTAATCTATCAGGGTTATTCAGAGAGCGTGAAAAGAAGGAGAATGACTGGAGAATGAAAAATTCTAGGTCAAAATAGCCGATTTGGAAAGTGAGATGAAAGGGAGAATTTTTCTGGTGTGGCTATTTTGACCTAGAATTTTTCATTCTCCAGTCATTCTCCTGCTTTTCACGCTCTCTGAATAACCCTGTATGTGTTTTTAGATGTTCAACAATCCTTTCCTTTAACATGGTTTCCATTAATTTCCCCACTACTGACGTAAGACTAACTGGCCTATAGTTCCCCGATTCCTCCCTACTACCCTTCTTGTAAATGGGCACAACATTTGCTAATTTCCAGTCTTCTGGGATGACTCCCGTTAACAAGGATTGGTTAAATAAATCTGTTAACGGTTTTGCTATTACACCACTGAGCTCTTTTAATAACTTAGGGTGGATCCCATCAGGCCCCATTGACTTATTTGTCTTTACTTTAGACAGCTGCTGTAGAACCTCCTCCTCTCTAAACTCATATGTAAATGTCTCTTTAGTGTTTCCTCCTAACTGAGGTCCCTTTCCTTCCTTTTCTTCTGCAAAGACTGAACAAAAATATTCATTGAGGCAGTCAGCGAGACTTTTATCCTCTTCTACATACCTTCCTTCCTTTGTTTTTAATCTAACTAATCCTTGTTTTACTTTTCTTTTCTCGTTTATGTATCTAAAAAATGTTTTGTCCCCCTTTTTTACTGACTGAGCTATTTTCTCCTCAGCGTGTGCTTTGGAAGCTCTTATAAATTGCTTTGCCTCTTTCTGCCTAATCTTATAGGTTTGCCTATCTTCTTCACTCTGAGTTTTTTTATAATTATTGAATGCTATCTTCTTGTTCTTCACTATTTTGGCCACTTCTGCAGAGTACCACAGTGGTTTCTTCCCTTTTTTGTTTTTGCTAACAAGCTGAATGCAATTGCCTGTGGCCTTCAATAATGCTTCCTTTAAATAATCCCATTTCTCCTGGACTCCCTTTAAACTCCTCCAGTCTGATAATGACTCCTTCACACAAAATCTCATTTTAGAAAAATCTGTTTTTTTAAAGTCTAAAACTTTTGCTTTTTGTGGTGCGGCTCCATCCCTGTTCTTATATTAAACCACACTGACTGGTGATCACTAGATCCCAAATTTTCACCTACAACAACGTCTGATACAAAACCTCCAGGTACTTGTGTGTGCGGCTGGAAGTGCGCATGCGCACAGTGTCCTACAGCCTCTTGCGCTCGATTGTAGAGCTCTACACGCGCGAAACCTAAACAATTGCCTTCCCCAGCCGCCCTGTGCCTGCTTGTGAGAAGAGTCTGGCTGCAGACTGGAGCTCCACTCTGAACATGAAACATGTGTCCTCCACTCACCCATGTGACCTCCACTCACTCAAAGGTTTTTTGTTTTCTCTTTGAAATCAACTTTAATGTAACGAACAACAATAAACCCAATAATTCTGAACACTGAGCCCCGTTCAGTTCCTCAGCAGCTGCTGAATTGCTGCAGCGCAGCAATTCAGTTTGCTGCAGCAGTGTCACTGAACGCTTTGGATGTGAATTTCGAAGCAAAATGGCTGACGATTTCTTAATGAAAGATTCAGATTGTGTTTTGTTCACACTTTCGTTTGACTCGGACAACAGTTGAGGTATATATGATAAGGAAAAGCAGTCAGCACAATCCGTTTTGTTTGCACACACCACAAATGATAGTTTATATTGAATAAACGTTATGTTTACTCCTGAAACAAAATATAATTGAGCTGTAATATATGTCTATGTGCCGGGGAAATAATAAATATTTTGTGCTTTGGTGAACAAAAACCTCCAAATTAACATTGCCGTACGGAATTGTTACTTGCTTCATGGCGGCGGCCATCTTTAATACGTCACACTCAGAAACTCGCAGCATTTCTCTGGGTCGCTGCAAGTGCTAAGTTAGCAGCGCTGAGCGGCAGAACGGCGTTCAGTGGCAAGTTGCTAACTTAGCACTTGCAGCGGCTGAGGTATTGAACGTGCCTCTGGTTTCTGCTTGTTTTTCATAATTCAGGGTAAATTAACTGATTCATTACCTTAAGATAGGTCCTGTTAGGCCGCAGGGGTCAGCAACCTTGGCTCCCTGATGTTTTGGGAACTACATTTCCCATGTGGCCCAGTCATCCTAATGGGTGACTGAGCATCTTGGGAGATGAAGTTCCTGTGGAGAATTAACTGTCTCCTGTCCGTCCTTTTAGTTCTTATCTCGAAACCCTGTCTCGAGCTGATATTGACACCTTAGATTAAAATCTCATCAACGTTGATGGAGAGATGATTAGAATGATAAATTAAGACACGGAAGCCTTGTAGTCACTCAAAACACATCTCTGGTTCTATTTGTCTGGACACATTATTTATACATTTCTGCAAAAAAGGCTGTGTTTCTCATCTCATGCTCTAATTGGTAGAGCGGGAGGCAGTAGCTGGAAAACCCCCCCCCCTAACATACAGAACACGTGATTTCGAGGAAATTGCAGATCATTTCTTCAGAAATGAAACAAATCTTGTAGGATACAGAAACGAAACTTAACAGGGATTGAAGGAAAAGGAATCCTTAGACCACCATCTGCTGACTTATAAGAAGGACCCTATAAGTAGTTAAATAATACCCCGTGAATTATAATATTAATAGATAAAACTATTTCTTATATTTTAAACCTTAATTTAAGAGAAATTGATAATCAGCAGTATTATAGACTGGGGCTCATTTCTCAAGATGTTTAAGAAATGTTTTTTGAATATCTTTAGATACTGATCTTTTGAAATGTTCTTTTGAAATGTCTTTAGATACTGATCTTTTGAAATGTTTTTGTGAAATGTCTTTAGATACTGGTCTTTAGAAATGTTCTTTAGAGATGTCTGAAGAAATGAACTGATGGCTAGCATTTCTCAAGAGATAGCATGTCACAAGAAATCACATGCCGAGGCCACGGGACTGTCCAGAAATGTGTCACCAGACCTGTATTGAAACTAGCCAATGAACGATGTTATGTTTTGAAATGTTAACCAATGAAATAAAGAGCCAACGCCTTGACATAGGGTATAAATGAATGTCAAGGAACCGTTGGAAGGCAGAGAGAGGGATGCCAGACTACAATATGCCTCGTGTGTTTTGATTTCTCTCTCTCTCCTGCGCAGAATGAGAGTTAACTCAAGGTGTGCCTAAGACAGGGTCTTAGGGGTTAAGGACGGACAATTGGAGACCATTATTTCTCTTCAATCTGGAGGCACTGCTGAGATGAACAGTCACCCCTCGTCCTGGTGAGTATATTGTCTTGTCTGGGCGAGGGCAATGACAGCGTTCATCTCGAACTAAAGTTAGTTGTCCATGTCCTATAGAAGTTAAAAGAAAACGTTGCCAGGGGCCGTTTATTTAAAGAAGGAGTAGGTCAGGGACCACACTCAATAGAAGGGACATTATATGTCCAATTGATCACACCTTGCGTTAACCCTCATAAAATGTATAGAGTATAAGAATAATAGAGTATAAGAATATTAGAGTATAAGAATATTACAGTATAAGAATATTACAGTATAAGAATATTACAGTATAAGAATATTAGAGTGTTAAGATTCACTGCTGAACGATCTGTAAGGTAAAACAGACGTCCATCAGTTGTGATAATAGAGTTATAAGTTAAAATAACGAACAATCCGCAAGGTGAGGCGGAAAAGTCGTTATGTATATGTATATATATATATGTATATATTGTTAAAGTATATATTATTAGAGTGATAAGTTAATTGGGTGGCAGGAAAATCTGTAAAGTATGCTTTCTTTTGCCCCTTTGTATACTGATGGTACTGTGTTATATATATATATATATATATATATATATAAGAGCTGACTGGTTGGACATTGTTTGCTGTGAGGTGTATGTTGTATTAAGCAGAGGTGTTTGTTGGCCATTTGTGTGTTAGTTGCTGACTGATGGGGTGGATGATGTTGGTCATGTATGCAGCTACTAACCGGAGATACATATATTGTGAAGCTAGTTTTTATATACTATTGGATTGTGGTTTATAAATTTTTGTTTATGATATGAAGGAATTATATAACTACAAAATAAAAGTAAAAGATTAGAAGTTTGATTCTCGAGATTAGGGGAGGATTCACTAAATAAGTTTTTATTACTTATCCTTAAATTAGCTCATTTTTGTTGATCCATGTAGCATAGAGATATAGATATATATATATATAGTAAGAATTTAAATTGTTTTTCTTTTCGAGCACTGTGAAGAGCTCTCTTTTTTCTTTCTTTCTCTATTTTACCTGCCTGATTATTCAATTGTACAACTAACCATGGGTATTTAAAGTAGCAAGGTTAAAGAATATCCCTTACTGAAAATAGGAGAGTTTTGTAAAGATTATGTAGCACGAGTAGGGGGCACAGATTGCTATTTAATTAACCCATGGATAGATAATCTAGCGGGATGGACAGAAGCAGTGGGAGTTGTGATCCTTTCCTCAGACAGGGAGACCACAGCCCATTCTATATGGATATAGTGAAAGGATTATGTCTTCGACGACACCGAGGCATGGCCCTATTATCAGGGAGACATGCAGTATATGAAATTGGGGAGGGGGGACAATGATTAATGGTGAAACAATGTAGAAGAGGGACCCCATTGTCCTCTGACAGCGCCAGATTACATCAAATAGAATTAAGCATATTACGGAGAAAACAGGAAGTCCCACGAGTGGACTGGGGCCCTCGCCCACCTCCCTCTTACAAATACTCAATGTATTCTTCACTTGCTGGTTTCCAAGACACCGAAATACTCGGTGCTGTTGCAGCAATCGAATGTACATCGTCAGCCCCTAGTAAACCACAAATAGAAGATACTAGGGACATAAAAATGATAGACAAGATAAGAGCAGAAGAAAAAGAGGAAGTAAAAGAGAAAATAGGAAAAAAAAAAAAAAAAAGCAGAAATATATATACTGCCTTTTGTTATTATGGCCACTCGCATATAACAAAGGTTCGTCATTAATAAGCCTTAAGATATGAGAATAACTCCAACAAAACCCATTTTCCATTTATGACCGTGGGGAATAAGTTACTTAGGAATAGAAGATATTAATAGAATTTTTAAACATTGTCAAAAAGAGAAAGAGGACGGACTACGTCCTATGATTGACCAGTTTCTACAGGATGGTATCCTGGAACCTGTAGTCTTCCCCTTCAGTACCCCAATTAACCCCGTGAACAAAGCTGACGGGACTGTCAGGTTCGTTCAAGACTTGCGCGCAGTTAATTCCCTAGTGATTTTAATTGCGCCAATTGTCCCAGATGTCACGTCACTTCTGTCATCAATATCAGCGACACATACACATTTTTCTGTAATTGACCTGAAGAATGCATTTTTTAGCATCCCTGTACATCCAGGAAACGGCATTGCTTTTTGCATTTTCATTTGAAGGCACCCAATTTATATGGAAAAGGTTATCTCAGGGGTACATTGATGCCCGGTGGTCTACAGTATTGTACTGCAGGCCACTCTGAAATTCTGGCACCCCAGCCATGGTTCTGTCCTGCTGCAATACGTGGATGATCTCCTCGTATGCAGTTCATCAGAGGAGGCCTGCCGGGAGGATGGTAAATCACTTCCTCGTTGGTTACAGGAATGTGGGCACAAGGTTTCCCTTAAAATGAAATGTTCAGTGGTGTCAAACGCAAGTTGAATATTTAGGGTTTGTTCTCAGACAGGGGGAACGGAGCATCAGTCAGAAGAGAGTCCAGTCTGTCACGGGCCTGGTCAACCCGAAAACTAAGAAGGACATGTTGTCATTCTTAGGCATGATAAACTTTTGCAGACAGTGGATCCTGACTGCTCCTATTATGATAACATTCTGAGACAAGCCACCATTGGGTCAATCCAATATGATAACATGGTCTAATGAAATGTTAAATGCTTTAGGGTTCTCAGAAATGCAATGATGTTAATAAGCCCCGCGCTTGGCCTCCCTGATTATGTACTTTCATTTCATCTGTTTGCAAGGGACAATTGTACAACCAAGGCCGGGGTACTGACGCAAGAACATGGGGGGCCGGTTGAGCCCCATAACATTTTTTTCAAAGATTTTGCCAGTAACGGTACAAGGGATGCCGGCCTGTTTTGCGTGCCCTGGCAGCATGTGCAATGGTCGTTAGTATGGCAAGCCAATACACATTAGGGTACGATCCTCACCTACCCACAACCCATGATGTTTTATTTTTACTTAAGGGCATACATACACGGCACATGTCACAGCGCTTTAGTGGATATGAAGTCACACTGCTAAGCAACCCTGCACTGCACATAGCATACAGTTCAAGTGTCTCTGGTCCAGCACCAATCCTAAACGCTTTACTGGGTCTTAAGAATCCCTCAGATACAATCCCACTCGAACATGACTGTGCTCTCTCCATTGAGTCTGAAACTGCACCCCGCACTGATCTCATGTCAACACCTGTTCCGGACGCAGATGTCGTCTTTGTTGACGGCTCCTGTACCCGCCCCAATGACAACACTTATTATGCAGGCTATGCAGTAGGTTCAACTCCCTGACACTGTTCTAGAGTCAGGGCCTGTATCCTACCAGTCTGCCCAGGCAGCAGAACTGATTGCATTAACACGAGCATGCAGGCTCTATGCGGGTAGACCTGTCACGATATACACTGACTCCAAATGTGCTTATGGTGTGGTCCATGACCATGGACGATATGGGAAAAGAGGGGATTTGTGGCCGCAGATGGCAAGAAGATTTCCCATTCGACCCTGGTCACGGACCTCCTAGCAAGCATTCTTATGCCCTCTCAGATAGCGGTGTTGCATTGTAGAGCACACACCAGAGCGTCAGATCCTATTCCAAAAAGGAATCATCTGGCTGACCAAGCAGCTAAACGAGCAGCACAACAGGACATAGCTAAACTAGTAATGCCGGGTTTTGCGACCTCCCACAAAGGATAGGGACCAATTATTTTGTACTTTACAAAAATATGCAACCACAGAAGAGCTAAAGAATTGGAAATTGGTACTCCCCATCATTCTGGCTGAAATCAGAATGGCGGTTAATAGGAACACAGGCTACTCCCCCTTCGAGATACTTATGGGCAGACCTTTCTATTACTATGGTCTACAGGTAGGCTAACAGTGGAGACAGGGGACTTAGAGCAGATAAGGGATGAATATGTTAGGAAGCTGATCTCAACCCTCGAGACAACCAGAGACGAAGTTATATTTAAGTTCCCCTTTCTTTCAGACAAATCTACCCACCCATTTAATCCAGGAGACAAGGTGCTGGTAAAGCGGCTACAGAAAGGAAAAAGACCAGAGGATTTCGCCTATGGACAGAGACCACGGTGGTAGCTGTAACCCGCACAGCTATACTGACAGAGGACAGCCCGTCTGGATTCAACAAGGGACCCTCTCGAGTCAAGCGGATTCAACAAAGGACTCAACAAGGGGTACTCACGAGGCAGATAGCCCTGGTTTCCAACAAAGAGAAGATGACAACCAATGATCCTTTTCGAAGAGTATGGAGACGCATGTGGGGGGAAGAAAAAGACTGAAATAATATGTTTACCCCCCCCCCCTCGGAACATATGTCACAACCCCTATTGTCCACACCCCCTACCAGAAAGAACCCCAACCCAAACCATCACTGTCTGGCCACTGGTGTTTTTTTTTTATTGTCCACCATTGCTGCAGTATGATACTGTACAAGGCAACTGTATATATATATATGTAACCGATGAGTACTGGGGACATAATTGTGATTATTGGGGCGCAGTGGAGAGGGACACGGGCAATATGGGATATGGTACCTCTGATGCCGTAGTTAACAGATGGGGATATAAACCAGATAGCGCCGCACGACGACGCAGTTCCGAGGGAAAAGCCTATTAAATCGTATGACTTTGATTGGGAGAGGTGGGTGGCGGTGCTCAATCAGAAGCGGAGCTCAGACAGTACAATTGACGCTAACTATACAACACCCTTGCAGGCCGACACGGGTGTCTATGTAATGGAATATACGCAACCGCCACAACCAAATTCCCTCGATACAAGTTCAAACTCCAAGATATGGCCACTTATAAGAAGGAAGAGAACCCATTCCTACCCAGGAAATATGGAGAGGTAGTGAGACCTCATCCTCTCCTACCTAACACCAAATCAATAGCCAATCCCACCTATGAAGACAGTATAGTAATGGAAACAGGATTTTCAGGTGTAAATGTTTGGCTAGAATGGGTAAAATTTAGTGCCCTAAAACAATAACCGTACAAATTGTTATGTGTGTGGTGCTGCTAGGCCACATCTAGGCACTGTACCTTTTAATATTGCACAAGATGTAGAAGAATGTTTTCTTAGTTTATATACTAACACCACTGATAGCCAGAGTTTATGTGAATATTGGAAGAATAGCTACCCATACTAACACGCTCCCACAACCAGGAGAAGGGATACATGTTTACCCAGGGAACTATACCTGCTATAGGTCAGCAGAAAAGGTAGGAACCTCACCTTCTTCCCCGAGGGTTATTGTGCCAATTATAGCGATATCAACAGTATTAAGTTACAGAATCAAGTTTTTCTGATTGGGGATCTCTACTGGATATGTGGAGACCTCAAGATTAGGGCGCGTCTGCCCTTCAATGTCAGGTGAATGTGCCCTAGCTAAGGCCATAATGGGATTTCATATTGTTTCGGATCCTGAGGAAATTCCAAATATTAGCTCACGTCGCAGGAAAGGGAAGTCCAAGCCCACAAGGTAGTCTTGATCCGCATGTCTATATTGATGCTATAGGGGTACCAAGAGGGGTCCTGATGAGTTTAAAGCAAGGGATCAGGTAAAGGCAGGGTTTGAGTCATTCCTAGCACCTCTTGTACTATTAATAAGAATGTAGATTGGATTAACTATTTATTATTAACCAGCAGAGATTTGTTAATTATACTCGCGAAGCTTTACAGGGCCTCGCTGACCACTAAAATCCACATCCATTATGACGTTCCAGAACCGGATGGCTCTGGACATGGATATTGGCAGAAAAAGGAGGTGTATGCAAATGATAGAGGGGACAGGTACATGCTGTACCTGCATCCCTGACAATGTAGGCCCAAATGGAAAGGTGACCCGGGCCATAAAAAAACTAACTGAGCTCTCCGAAGAAATGCAACGTAACTCTGGTATAGATAACCCTTGGATCAATACTTCGGGTGGTTTAAAGGGTGGAGGCAGGCCCTGATACAACTAGGCATTATACTATTGTTAATTATTCTTTGTATTGCAGTAATAGTCTATTGCCTCTTGCCCTGTCTGAAACGAATGATGGCCAAGGGTAACCCCACCACCATGATGTACAGTACACCTCTACCGCCCACTCCAAATGATTATGCAGAGTATGTCCAACTCCGCCGAATAGCTAATAGGAAGTAAAATATACTGTAGGTTAGGAAGATAAATAGGCACTGGGAGACTGCCATGTGTTACCACTTCCGTGACAGGTACAGCCCCCCCCCCTAGTTCTATATTGATCCACATGGGTATTGAGGGTCTCGCTCCCCAACCCATACTAACTTTCAGTAGATAGATGAAACAAAGAAAGAATCAAATAGTATGATCATACTATGATTCTAAGAGGGGATTGAAGGAAAAGGAATCCTTAGACCACCATCTGCTGACTTATAAGAAGGACCCTATAAGTAGTTAAATAATACCCCGTGAATTATAATATTAATAGATAAAACTATTTCTTATATTTTAAACCTTAATTTAAGAGAAATTGATAATCAGCAGTATTATAGGACTGGGGGCTCATTTCTCAAGATGTTTAGAAATGTTTTTTGAAATATCTTTAGATACTGATCTTTTGAAATGTTCTTTTGAAATGTCTTTAGATACTGGTCTTTAGAAATGTTCTTTAGAGATGTCTGAAGAAATGAACTGATGGCTAGCATTTCTCAAGAGATAGCATGTCACAAGAAATCACATGCCGAGGCCACGGGACTGTCCAGAAATGTGTCACCAGACCTGTATTGAAACTAGCCAATGAACGATGTTATGTTTTGAAATGTTAACCAATGAAATAAAGAGCCAACGCCTTGACATAGGGTATAAATGAATGTCAAGGAACCGTTGGAAGGCAGAGAGAGGGATGCCAGACTACAATATGCCTCGTGTGTTTTGATTTCTCTCTCTCTCCTGCGCAGAATGAGAGTTAACTCAAGGTGTGCCTAAGACAGGGTCTTAGGGGTTAAGGACGGACAATTGGAGACCATTATTTCTCTTCAGGGATTCTGCATATATATGTCCCATATTAAACTAAAATATATATAGGTTGCTACCGATCAATGCGAGACGTTTGGTGCTCCTATTCCCTTCAGTTCCCAAAACACCAGGGAGCGAAGATTGCTGACCCCTGTGTTAGGGCAAAGTATAGTAACAGCTATTGGAAGTTATACATCATCTCAGGATTCCTCCATCATTTTGAGTTTTCATGTATTATGTACGGTTTAAAATTCACAGTGGGAAAGGGTTAAAGCAGGATCTCTCACTAAGGCCGCGCTTACACGCGCGAGCGCACTGATAGCGTATGTGTGACCTCACGTCTGTGGCAGCTTTGTGATGGCTCAATGAGGAGGACCACACAGTGTAGCGCCCACACAAACTGCCCGCGCTGCCAACAGATGTGATTTCAAAGTCTTTGTTAATAATATTGTTATAATGCTGCTATTAATCACAATACAATTCTATAATAATAATAATAATAGCTGCATTGTTATCGTATACTAATAATTAAGGTAGAGGTAGATGAAAATCAAGCAGAAACCAGTGTTCACCATTATTGTGTTTTTGTTATTCATTACATTAAAGTTTATTTCAAAGAAGAAAAAAAAACCTTTGAGTGGAGGTCACATGTTTCCTGTCCGGAGTGGAGCTCCAGTCTGCAGCCACACCCCCTTGCTGCTTGTTGGTGTTTCTGTATCTCTTGTGGTTAGCGCAGAATGTGCGTCTCGCTGTAGCTCACTGTCTCTAGTGTGTAGCGCTCACCCCGTGTATTTCTGCGTCAGGTACGTAAAACCCAGTGAGTTCACATTGTTATATGATTTATTGTGTTCCCCCTCATAGCCCTAAGTAAAGGGTTAATGTGAGTCCGGCTCCTGAGAGCAGCAGAAAAAAATGACTCAAATTATCATAAATATGTCTTTATTACAGAGAAACATCCAATATATACTGTGCTACTGCATATGGGGGCGCTCTGTGTGATGTATATTCATGATATACTGCGTTACTGCATATGGGGGCGCTCTGTGTGATGTATATTCATTATATACTGCGCTACTGCATATGGGGGCGCTCTGTTATGTATATTCATGATATACTGCGTTACTGCATATGGGGGCGCTCTGTGTGAAGTATATTCATTATATACTGCGCTACTGCATATGGGGGCGCTCTGTGTGATGTATATTCATTATATACTGCGCTACTGCATATGGGGGCGCTCTGTTATGTATATTCATGATATACTGCGCTACTCCATATGGGGGCGCTCTGTGTGATGTATATTCATGATATACTGCGTTACTGCATATGGGGGCGCTTTGTGTGATGTATATTCATGATATACTGCGTTACTCCATATGGGGGCGCTCTGTGTGATGTATATTCATGATATACTGCGTTACTGCATATGGGGGCGCTCTGTGTGATGTATATTCATGATATACTGCGTTACTGCATATGGGGGAGCTCTGTGATGTATATTCATTATATACTGCGTTACTGCATATGGGGGCGCTCTGTGATGTATATTCATTATATACTGCGTTACTGCATATGGGGGCGCTCTGTGTGATGTATATTCATGATATACTGCGCTACTCCATATGGGGGCGCTCTGTGTGATGTATATTTATTATATACTGTGCTACTGCATATGGGGGCGCTCTGTGTGATGTATATTCATTATATACTGCGTTACTGCATATGAGGGCGCTCTGTGTGATGTATATTCATTATATACTGCGTTACTGCATACGGGGGCGCTCTGTGTAATGTATATTCATTATATACTGCGCTACTGCATATGGGGGCGCTCTGTGTGATGTATATTCATTATATACTGTGCTACTCCATACGGGGGCGCTCTGTGTGATGTATATTCATTATATACTGCGCTACTCCATATGGGGGCGCTCTGTGTGATGTACATTCATGATATACTGCGCTACTCCATATGGGGGTGCTCTGTGTGATGTACATTCATGATATACTGCGCTACTCCATAGGAGGGCGCTCTGTGTGATGTATATTCATTATATACTGCGCTACTGCATATGGGGGCGCTCTGTGTAATGTATATTCATTATATACTGCGTTACTGCATACGGGGGCGCTCTGTGTAATGTATATTCATTATATACTGCGTTACTGCATACGGGGGCGCTCTGTGTGATGTATATTCATTATGTACTGCGTTACTGCATATGGGGGCTCTCTGTGTGATGTATATTCATGATATACTGCGCTACTCCATATGGGGGCGCTCTGTGTGATGTATATTCATGATATACTGCGCTACTCCATATGGGGGCGCTCTGTGTGATGTATATTCATTATATACTGCGTTACTGCATACGGGGGCGCTCTGTGTAATGTATATTCATTATATACTGCGTTACTGCATATGGGGGCTCTCTGTGTGATGTATATTCATGATATACTGCGCTACTCCATATGGGGGCGCTCTGTGTGATGTATATTCATGATATACTGCGCTACTCCATATGGGGGCGCTCTGTGTGATGTATATTCATGATATACTGCGCTACTCCATATGGGGGTGCTCTGTGTGATGTACATTCATGATATACTGCGCTACTCCATATGGGGGCGCTCTGTGTGATGTACATTCATGATATACTGCGTTACTCCATATGGGGGCGCTCTGTGTGATGTATATTCATTATATACTGCGCTACTCCATATGGGGACGCTCTGTGTGATGTATATTCATGATATACTGCGCTACTCCATATGGGGGCGCTCTGTGTGATGTATATTCATGATATACTGCGCTACTCCATATGGGGGTGCTCTGTGTGATGTACATTCATGATATACTGCGCTACTCCATATGGGGGTGCTCTGTGTGATGTATATTCATGATATACTGCGCTACTCCATATGGGGGCGCACCGTGTGATGTATATTCATGATATACTGCGCTACTCCATATGGGGGCGCTCTGTGTGATGTATATTCATGATATACTGCGCTACTCCATATGGGGGCGCTCTGTGTGATGTATATTCATGATATAGACTGCGTTACTCATATGGGGGCGCTCTGGTGGTGATGTATTCATGATATACTGCGTTACTGCATATGGGGGTGCTCTGTGTGATGTATATTCATTATATACTGCGTTACTCCATATGGGGGCGCTCTGTGTGATGTATATTCATTATATACTGCGTTACTGCATATGGAGGCGCTCTGTGTGATGTATATTCATACATATACTGCGGTTACTCCATATGGGGCGCTCTGTGTGATGTATATTCATGATATACTGCGTTACTGCATATGGGGTGTCTCTGTGTGATGTATATTCATTATATACTGCGTTACTCCATACGGGGGGCGCTCTGTGTGAAGATAATTTCATCTATATACTGCGTTACTGGCATACGGGGGCGCTCTGTGTGATGTATATTCACCTATATACTGCGCTAACTCACATATGGGGGCGCTCTGTGTGATGTATATTCATGATATACTGCCTACTCCATGTATGGGCGCTCTGTGTGATGTATATTCATATATACTGCGTTACTCCATATGGGGCGCTCTGTGTGATGTATATTCATGATATACTGCGTTACTGCATATGGGGGTGCTCTGTGTGATGTATATTCATTATATACTGCGTTACTCCATATGGGGGCGCTCTGTGTGATGTATATTCATTATATACTGCGTTACTGCATATGGAGGCGCTCTGTGTGATGTATATTCATGATATACTGCGTTACTCCATATGGGGGCGCTCTGTGTGATGTATATTCATGATATACTGCGTTACTGCATATGGGGGCGCTCTGTGTGATGTATATTCATTATATACTGCGTTACTCCATATGGGGGCGCTCTGTGTGAAGTATATTCATTATATACTGCGTTACTGCATACGGGGGCGCTCTGTGTGATGTATATTCATGATATACTGCGTTACTGCATATGGGGGCGCTCTGTGTGAAGTATATTCATGATATACTGCGTTACTGCATATGGAGGCGCTCTGTGTGATGTATATTCATTATATACTGCGTTACTGCATATGGGGGCGCTCTGTGTGAAGTATATTCATGATATACTGCGTTACTGCATATGGCGCTCTGTGTGAGTATATTCATTATATACTGCCGTTACTGCATACGGGGGCGCTCTGTGTGAAGTATATTCATTATATACTGCGTTACTGCATAGGGGCGCTCTGTGTGAAGTATATTCATTATATACTGCGTTACTGCATATGGGGCGCTCTGTGTGATGTATATTCATTTATACTGCGTTACTCCATATGGGGGCGCTCTGTGTGATGTATATTCATTATATACTGCGTTACTGCATATGGGGGCGCTCTGTGTGAAGTATATTCATTATATACTGCGTTACTGCATATGGGGGCGCTCTGTGTGATGTATATTCATTATATACTGCGTTACTGCATATGGGGGCGCTCTGTGTGATGTATATTCATTATATACTGCGTTACTCCATATGGGGGCGCTCTGTGTGAAGTATATTCATTATATACTGCGTTACTGCATATGGGGGCGCTCTGTGTGAAGTATATTCATTATATACTGCGTTACTGCATACGGGGGCGCTCTGTGTGAAGTATATTCATTATATACTGCGTTACTGCATATGGGGGCGCTCTGTGTGATGTATATTCATTATATACTGCGTTACTCCATATGGGGGCGCTCTGTGTGATGTATATTCATTATATACTGCGCTACTCCATATGGGGGCGCTCTGTGTGATGTATATTCATTATATACTGCGTTACTGCATATGGGGGCGCTCTGTGTGAAGTATATTCATTATATACTGCGTTACTGCATATGGGGGCGCTCTGTGTGATGTATATTCATTATATACTGCGTTACTGCATATGGGGGCGCTCTGTGTGAAGTATATTCATTATATACTGCGTTACTGCATACGGGGGCGCTCTGTGTGAAGTATATTCATTATATACTGCGTTACTGCATACGGGGGTGCTCTGTGTGATGTATATTCATTATATACTGCGTTACTGCATACGGGGGCGCTCTGTGTGATGTATATTCATTATATACTGCGTTACTGCATATGGAGGCGCTCTGTGTGATGTATATTCATTATATACTGCGTTACTCCATATGGGGGCGCTCTGTGTGATGTATATTCATGATATACTGCGTTACTGCATATGGGGGCGCTCTGTGTGAAGTATATTCATTATATACTGCGTTACTGCATACGGGGGCGCTCTGTGTGATGTATATTCATTATATACTGCGTTACTGCATATGGGGGCGCTCTGTGTGAAGTATATTCATTATATACTGCGTTACTGCATATGGGGGCGCTCTGTGTGATGTATATTTATGATATACTGCGTTACTGCATATGGGGGCGCTCTGTGTGAAGTATATTCATGATATACTGCGCTACTCCATATGGGGGCGCTCTGTGTGATGTATATTCATGATATACTGCGCTACTCCATATGGGGGCGCTCTGTGTGATGTATATTCATTATATACTGCGTTACTGCATATGGGGGCGCTCTGTGTGATGTATATTCATTATATACTGCGTTACTCCATATGGGGGCGCTCTGTGTGATGTATATTCATTATATACTGCGTTACTGCATATGGGGGCGCTCTGCCTTAACATATAATGAAGGTTCCCCCCCCCCCCCCGCTCTCCAGCCCGAGACCCCCGTGTGGTTGCCGTCGTGTGACGCAGGATGAATCCGTCGAGCTGTTTTCCGCCCCGGTCACTTTTTCCGGATAATAAGAGTAAAAAATCGCTGAGACGGAGCCAGAAGGAGAAATACCGGGTGAAGTGTCTGCGGCTGAGGCGGGCGGCGCGTGCAATGGTGTTTGTAAGTACAGGGGGGTCTGCAGCAATTGCTGTCCTGGCATGAAGCTTTACGGGGTCTGTCATTCCCGACTCTCTGCACTTACAGGAAGGCTTCATCCCTCTAATACAGGGTCACACGTGTTCTGTATATCAAACAGCTTTACTTGTATTTCTATGCTTGTGCTGCCACCATGTGACCATTTCTAGAAATGACAGGGACGTGCGGCCTCCTGCCCTGTGCTGGTTGGGGGGGGGTCTGCGGCCTCCTGCCCTGTTGCTGGTTGGGGGGGGTCTGCGGCCTCCTGCCCTGTGCTGGTTGGGGGGGGGTCTGCGCCTCCTGCCCTGTGCTGGTTGGGGGGGGGGTCTGCGGCCTCCTGCCCTGTGCTGGTTGGGGGGGGGGCTGCAGCCTCCTGCCCTGTGCTGGTTGGGGGGGGTCTGCGGCCTCCTGCCCTGTGCTGGTGGGGGGGGGTCTGCGCCTCCTGCCCTGTGCTGGTGGGGGGGGGTCTGCGGCCTCCTGCCCTGTGCTGGTTGGGGGGGGTCTGCAGCCTCCTGCCCTGTGCCACTGAAGGATCATTCACTAAGCATCGATTTGGTGATGAATGCTGAAGGAAGTGTCGTTTTCAATGTGTTTAGCACTGGTGGAGTCTCTGGGTTGTGTTGGAGTATATTGGTGCTGCTCCGGGTTGTGTTGGGGTATATTGGTGCTGCTCTGGGTTGTGTTTTGGGGTATATTGGTGCTGCTCCGGGTTGTGTTGGGGTATATTGGTGCTGCTCCGGGTTGTGTTTTGGGGTATATTGGTGCTGCTCTGGGTTGTGTTGGGGTATATTGGTGCTGCTCCGGGTTGTGTTTTGGGGTATATTGGTGCTGCTCTGGTGTGTTGGGGTATATTGGTGCTGCTTCCGGGTTGTGTTTTGGGGTATATTGGTGCTGCTCCGGTTTGTGTTGGGGTATATTGGTGCTGCTCCGGGTTGTGTTGGGGTATATTGGTGCTGCTCCGGGTTGTGTTGGGGTATATTGGTGCTGCTCCGGGTTGTGTTGGGGTATATTGGTGCTGGTCCGGGTTGTGTTGGGGTATATTGGTGCTGCTCCGGTTTGTGTTGGGGTATATTGGTGCTGCTCCGGGTTGTGTTGGGGTATATTGGTGCTGCTCCGGTTTGTGTTGGGGTATATTGGTGCTGCTCCGGGTTGTGTTGGGGTATATTGGTGCTGCTCCGGGTTGTGTTGGGGTATATTGGTGCTGCTCCGGTTTGTGTTGGGGTATATTGGTGCTGCTCTGGGTTGTGTTTTGGGGTATATTGGTGCTGCTCCGGGTTGTGTTGGGGTATATTGGTGCTGCTCCGGGTTGTGTTTTGGGGTATATTGGTGCTGCTCCGGGTTGTGTTTTGGGGTATATTGGTGCTGCTCCGGGTTGTGTTTTGGGGTATATTGGTGCTGCTCCGGGTTGTGTTGGGGTATATTGGTGCTGCTCCGGGTTGTGTTTTGGGGTATATTGGTGCTGCTCCGGGTTGTGTTGGGGTATATTGGTGCTGCTCCGGGTTGTGTTTTGGGGTATATTGGTGCTGCTCCGGGTTGTGTTTTGGGGTATATTGGTGCTGCTCCGGGTTGTGTTGGGGTATATTGGTGCTGCTCCGGGTTGTGTTTTGGGGTATATTGGTGCTGCTCCGGGTTGTGTTGGGGTATATTGGTGCTGCTCCGGGTTGTGTTGGGGTATATTGGTGCTGCTCTGGTTAAAGCTCTCTCTTCGTTGCAGGAAAACGCGGCTCTCGCTGATGAAATCGCTCGGATTGAGGATAAATTCCTCAAATCAAAGGAGGAGAGAAGGTTCGTGTCGTGTCGTGTCGTGTCGTCCAGTAGTACCTGCTCCGGGTCGCAGTGACGCCCCCCCCCCTGTATATTCTGTATTGTGTGTGTTATCCCTATATGAATCCGTGCCGCGGCGCAGTGAACCCGTTACATGTCTGTCTCTGTTCGTGTCCCTCTGCCATGGTGATGTTGGTTTTTTGGGGTGCTGCCGTTTTTTGGGGTGCTGCCGGTTGTTGGGGTGCTGCCGTTTTTTGGGGGTGCTGCCGGTTTTTGGGGTGCTGCTGGTTTTTGGGGTTCACGTAACAGGTTTGTGCTTTCTTTAGGTTTTTGTTCAGGCGGCTCCTCCAGCTCCAGGCTTTAGGTGAAGATGATCCGTCCACGTCTCATAACTCCAGCCTGTCGCTCGGCTTCGAGGTGCCGGTCGTGGCGGGGATGAGCGAGGGGAGCGCCGAGATGTGTTTGTCCAACGTGGACGAGGGTTTGGGCAAGAAACCGAAGAAAGAGAAACGGGAAAAGGGCAGAGAAAGCAAGTGTGAAGGTTTGTGTCAGAGCGCGGCTTCATGCGCCGTTAGACGGGCCCCGATGCGCCGTTAGACGGGCCCCGATGCCAGGTGTTTGCTTTATACACAGGCGGGGGTTCGTTCAGGCGCCTTTGAGTCTTCTGGTCCAGCGGTTGAAGGCCGGAGGTGCGTTCAGTGAAGCTGCTGCTTGGCCGTGATGCTGCTTCCTGCAGCCTCCTTGCTGAACGCTCTGTAGCAACTTGGGCTAAAGCTGTAACGCCTTCCAGGTTCTACTGGTCAGGAGCCAATCAGCTTCCAGCTTAGCGCCGCAGCCACCCTGTAGCCACAATGGCTTCTGCCGCGAGGGCTCACTTTGCTGAGCGCAGGATTGCAGCATTGCGTTCACATGTGATTTGCTAACCTGGCACTCGCAGCTGATTACTGACTGAACTCGCCTCCGGGCTTAAGGCAGGCTGAGCATCTTGGGGCATATAGTCCTGACGCCTCAGGTGTGGCAAGATTCGCCTCCTCGTAATGAATCTCCTTCACAGCCACAAAGAAATCGACAAAGAAGACGCGGCCTCTGGAAAGTGCCTCTAGAAAGTGGGTCTGGCCCATTCCTCTCAATTCCAGTGGACAACCCGTTTTCCCGATCGTCCTGGGAAGTCTGACGGTTTACAGCCTTGGCGAGGTGATTTACCGAACTCTCCATGCCGGGGGATTGTGTATTGCTCCCATTAATAGGGTGCTCCCTGTGTATTGCTCCCATTAATAGGGTGCTCCCTGTGTATTGCTCCCATTAATAGGGTGCTCCCTGTGTATTGCTCCCATTAATAGGGTGCTCCCTGTGTATTGCTCCCATTAATAGGGTGCTCCCTGTGTATTGCTCCCATTAATAGGGTGCTCCCTGTGTATTGCTCCCATTAATAGGGTGCTCCCTGTGTATTGCTCCCATTAATAGGGTGCTCCCTGTGTATTGCTCCCATTAATAGGGTGCTCCCTGTGTATTGCACATGTTGACAGGATATCTGGGCCTCGGTGTATTCCGGAGTATCTCAGTCTTGGTGTGTGTCTGGGCCTCTGTGTGTGTGTCTGGGCCTGTGTGTGTGTCTGGGCCTGTGTGTGTGTCTGGGCCTGTGTGTGTGTCTGGGCCTGTGTGTGTGTCTGGGCCTGTGTGTGTGTGTCTGGGCCTCGGTGTATCTGGGCCTCGGTGGGTGTATCTGGGCCTCTGTGGGTGTGTCTGGGCCTGGGTGTGTCTGGGCCTGGGTGTGTCTGGGCCTGGGTGTGTCGGGGCCTGGGTGTGTCGGGGCCTGGGTGTGTCGGGGCCTGGGTGTGTCGGGGCCTGGGTGTGTCGGGGCATCGGTGGGTGTGTCGGGGCATCGGTGGGTGTGTCGGGGCATCGGTGGGTGTGTCGGGGCATCGGTGGGTGTGTCGGGGCATCGGTGGGTGTGTCGGGGCATCGGTGGGTGTGTCGGGGCCTCTGTGGGTGTGTCTGGGCCTCGGTGGGTGTGTCTGGGCCTCGGTGGGTGTGTCTGGGCCTCTGTGGGTGTGTCTGGGCCTCTGTGGGTGTGTCTGGGCCTCGGTGTGTGTGTCTGGGCCTCGGTGGGTGTGTCTGGGCCTCTGTGGGTGTGTCTGGGCCTCTGTGGGTGTGTCTGGGCCTCTGTGGGTGTGTCTGGGCCTCTGTGGGTGTCTGGGCCTCTGTGGGTGTCTGGGCCACAGTGTGTCTGGGCCTCGGATTGTCTGGGCCTTGGAGTGTCTGGGCCTCGGTGTGTCTGGGCCTCGGTGTGTCTGGGCCTCTGTGGGTGTGTCTGGGCCTCTGTGGGTGTGTCTGGGCCTCTGTGGGTATGTCTGGGCCACGGTGTGTCTGGGCCTCTGTGGGTGTGTCTGGGCCTCGGTGTGTCTGGGCCTCGGTGTATCTGGGCCTCTGTGGGTGTGTCTGGGCCTCTGTGGGTGTGTCTGGGCCACGGTGTGTCTGGGCCTCTGTGGGTGTGTCTGGGCCTCTGTGGGTGTGTCTGGGCCTCGGTGTGTCTGGGCCTCGGTGTGTGTGTCTGGGCCTCTGTGGGTGTGTCTGGGCCTCGGTGTGTCTGGGCCTCTGTGGGTGTGTCTGGGCCTCTGTGGGTGTGTCTGGGCCTCTGTGGGTGTATCTGGGCCTCGGTGGGTGTATCTGGGCCTCGGTGGGTGTATCTGGGCCTCTGTGGGTGTGTCTGGGCCTCGGTGGGTGTGTCTGGGCCTCGGTGGGTGTATCTGGGCCTCGGTGGGTGTATCTGGGCCTCAGTGGGTGTATCTGGGCCTCGGTGGGTGTATCTGGGCCTCGCAGTCGTCCTGCTCAGTAATGTATAATCTGGTTTGATCGCAGATCATCACTGATCGTTCCGGATTCCACGATAAAGTCGCCATTTTTCCCGTTGGCTTCTGCAGCACAAGAGTGTATGTGAGCATGAGAAACCCGGAGCAGCAGTGTCTGTACACCTGTCAGATAAAGGACGGAGGCGCCGGACCGCAGGTAACTCCATTCTGCTGCCGGTATCCCGGTATATGGACGGAGGGAGGCTCAGGGTTCTGGAACGGTTCTTGTGCATTTTATTGTGATGCTCCCATGCGATTGCTAATGTTATGCTGCTCACAGTGGATCTCCCCCCCCCCCCAGCGATTTCCCCCCCCCCAGCTCTGCGCAGTGAGTGTCCGTTTGTATTGCCTAATCAGCAGGACTCGAAGCCGTAAAAGCAAGCGATTAACTTTATTGACAAATAGCATAAACAATATATCTATATATAAAACTCAAAGTATTGGGCAATTACATAAACGCAAAGACATCTCTGGAAACAATCACACGTGTCACTCAATGACTCAATGAAGGAAATCACACGTGTCAAAGCGTTACTAAAGGGAAATCACACGTGTCAATCAATTGTAGGAAATTCCAAATGCATTGAACTTCCAATGTAAACAGTAATAGTATAAACATAGTAGGTTTTAGACTCTGTTTTGTAACAACGATAACATTAGAGGAAACGATATTAGATTCTGATTAATGATAAAACGTGAATAATATTACAATGCATTGAATCAATAAATCACCCAAAACCTCTTCATGTTTGTCACGCTTCGCTGGGAGGCTGTTACGTTCAGGCAAATGGAACTGAGAAGGGCATCTACTCTCCGGTATGAGACTTCTTTCTGGCCGCGCAGTCCCCGCCTTTTTATATCATCTCTGATGCAGACAAACACTGACCAGACATTCAACAGCTGCAAGGGATCAATAGATGAAGCCAACTCCGGCTGCCGGATGTGCTTAGTATTGCTGATAGGGTTACAAATCCTCGTAATATCATGTAATCGTATGAAAAGTTATTCATCTTCTTGTTTAGATCAACGCACGCGATCACGTTCTCCCACAATCACGCTGACTGCTGCAGCACACTACATGGAAAATTCTGGATGGATTGTGTGCCATGACTCGAGATATATTAACTTCATGTCATCCACCGGTCGAACCTTCATACACTCGATCTCACCGGTCGAGCCTTCATACACTCGATCTCACCGGTCGAGCCTTCATACACTTCGATCTCACCGGTCGAGCCTTCATACACTCGATCTCACCGGTCGAGCCTTCATACACTCGATCTCACCGGTCGAGCCTTCATACACTCGATCTCACCGGTCGAGCCTTCATACACTCGATCTCACCGGTTGAGCCTTCATACACTGTTTTACATTTTATTTTGCAGTTTGAGATTGTTCCGGAGGATGACCCCCAGAATTCCATCGCCGCGACTTCTGCGCAGGAGTGTCATTCCATCCTCATCAGCACAATTGCTGCAGCGCGGTGAGCAAACAGAATAAAAGCATGTGCGTTACACAGCAGCAAATCACAATGTCTAAGCACATTCTTCATGTTCGCAGCGATCAGTGTGTCATGTGACGGCGGCATCTCCTCTACAAAATAATCCCCAAAAGTAAATGTAAATCCCGGCACAGGAATCAGGGAAAATAAATCAGTTTATGTCAGGTTACTCCTCCTTCCGTACACATTATTACGGCACAAAACTGATGTGCAGGGATTATTTTCACCATAAGTGAGAAGGTACGTGTGTATCGGATCTACCAGACATGCAAGCTGTGGCTGTGTCACTAAGGGGTTAAATGAAAGCTGCTGCAGCTGCTATGATCTGAGCGTTACAGTATCTGCAGGAAGCCCAGACCAGGCGGTGATGTGGCCAATCAGAAGCCTCTCATTCTGCGCTGTGCGGGGGGGGGGGGGGCACGTCGCCGGCTCTGAAGCTTCTCCGACAGGTTCACCCTGTGCGTTGCGGAAAGGAAATGGTTTTACAAACTGAAGCTCAGGGTGACGTTTACTTTCCATGAGAAGTACTGTCATGCAGGGGTCGTTGTCGGGTCATGGAGGTTTTTATTATTCCCTATTTGTGGCACTTCAGGAAATTGGATCAGATTATTTGTTCTTCCTTTGCCCTGGCAGCGGTGCAGAGACGATACAGAGACGATACAGAGACGGTGCAGAGACGATACAGAGACGGTACAGAGACGGTACAGAGACGATACAGAGACGGTACAGAGACGGTGCAGAGACGGTGCAGAGACGGTACAGAGACGATACAGAGACGGTGCAGAGACGATACAGAGACGGTGCAGAGACGATACAGAGACGATACAGAGACGGTGCAGAGACGATACAGAGACGGTGCAGAGACGATACAGAGACGGTGCAGAGACGGTACAGAGACGATACAGAGACGATACAGAGACGGTGCAGAGACGATACAGAGACGGTGCAGAGACGGTGCAGAGACGGTGCAGAGACGGTGCAGAGACGGTACAGAGACGGTACAGAGACGGTACAGAGACGATACAGAGACGATACAGAGACGGTGCAGAGACGGTGCAGAGACGATACAGAGACGGTGCAGAGACGGTGCAGAGACGGTACAGAGACGGTACAGAGACGGTGCAGAGACGATACAGAGACGGTGCAGAGACGATGGAGGTCGAATCTGATGGATGCCCCCCCCCCTCCCGGTATCGCTGTGACTGCGTGTGAATATCTCACCTTATTCACGCTCTCCTTTCAGGGGGACACGGATCACTGTGCCGGATCACGCCGCCGGGTATTTCTTTGGATTCACACATCCCACCGTTCAGAATTTAATCCAGAGTTCCCTCGGGGCTCGCAAGTGTTTAAGGTGCGTCTCCCGTCTCTGGAGCAGAGGACGAAAGCTCAGGATTCGTGTTTGTGCGTGCGTGTCTGTATTTGTGTGTGCGTGTCTGTGTTGGTGCGTGCGTGCCTGCGTTTGTGCGTGTCTGTGCGTGCGTGAGTGTGTGTCTGTGTTTTTGCGTGCGTGTCACTCTGCGCAGAGCACCCACACGCCATCGCGCTGCGCAGAGCACCCACACGCCGTCGCACTGCGCAGAGCACCCACACGCCGTCGCGCTGCGCAGAGCACCCACACGCCGTCGCGCTGCGCAGAGCACCCACACGCCGTCGCGCTGCGCAGAGCACCCACACGCCGTCGCGCTGCGCAGAGCACCCACACGACGTCGCGCTGCGCAGAGCACCCACACGACGTCGCGCTGCGCAGAGCACCCACACGCCGTCGCGCAGAGCACCCACACGCCGTCGCGCAGCACACCCACATGCCGTCACGCAGCGCAGAGCACCCACACGCCGTCAGACAGAAATCTTCACGTTTAATTCAAAATGTCTCGTTGTGTGACGGCTCGTCGCCGTGCGTAGAGGCTGCGGCTCGTCGCCGTGCGTAGAGGCTGCGGCTCGTCGCCGTGCGTAGAGGCTGCTCGCAGTATAGAGGCTGCGTCGGACGCGTCTGCTCTGCGCGGTAACGTCGCTCCCTCTCTCCAGTTATCAGTGGGGAAAGTTTGAAGTCTGCAAACCCAGTGACGGGCCGGCGCCGCAGGAGGATTGCGAGGACAGCCCGACCATCAGCTTCCAGGCCTTTCACAGACAGAGCTTCCAGGAAACCAAAACCCAGGACCTTTTAACCGGTAAAAACGGGAATAATTTACCCCAAAGCTTCAATTTCCTCCCAGATACTGTGTTTATTATATCCCATTCACTTTCCACGGTGAGGAGTGACCCCCCATTACAACCCCCCCCATTAATACCCCCTCCATTACTACCCCCCCCATTACTACCCCCTCCATTACTACCCCCCATTACTACCCCCCATTACCCCCCCCCATTACTACTCCACCCCCCCACTGCCTCAGTGACCCCCCCATTACTACCCCCATTACTACTCCCCCCACTGCCTCAGTGACCCCCCATTACTACCCCCATTACTACCCCCATTACTACTCCCCCCCCCACTGCCTCAGTGACCCCCCCATTACTACCCCCATTACCACCCCCCATTACTACTCCCCCCCACTGCCTCAGTGACCCCCCATTACTACCCCCATTACTACCCCCATTACTACTCCCCCCACTGCCTCAGTGACCCCCCCATTACTACCCCCCATTACTACCCCCATTACTACTCCCCCCCCACTGACTCAGTGACCCCCCATTACTACTCCCCCCCCACTGCCTCAGTGACCCCCCCATTACTACCCCCATTACTACTCCCCCCCACTGCCTCAGTGACCCCCCCATTACTACCCCCATTACTACTCCCCCCCACTGCCTCAGTGACCCCATTACTACTCCCCCCCACTGCCTCAGTGACCCCCCCCATTACTACCCCCATTACTACTCCCCCCCACTGCCTCAGTGACCCCCCATTACTACCCCCCATTACTACTCCCCCCCACTGCCTCAGTGACCCCCCATTACTACCCCCCATTACCACCCCCCATTACTACTCCCCCCCCACTGCCTCAGTGACCCCCCCCATTACTACCCCCATTACTACTCCCCCCCCCCACTGCCTCAGTGACCCCCCCATTACTACTCCCCCCCACTGCCTCAGTTACCCCCCCATTACCACCCCCCATTACTACTCCCCCCACTGCCTCAGTGACCCCCCCATTACTACTCCCCCCACTGCCTCAGTGACCCCCCATTACTTCCCCCCATTACTATCCCCCCACTGCCTCAGTGACCCCCCATTACTACTCCCCCCCACTGCCTCAGTGACCCCCCATTACTACTCCCCCCCCACTGCCTCAGTGACCCCCATTACTAACCACCCCATTACTATCCCCCCATTACTACCCCCACTGCCTCAGTGACCCCCCCATTACTACCCCCCACTGCCTCAGTGACCCCCCATTACTCACCCCCACTGCCTCAGTGACCCCCCATTACTACTCACCCCCACTGCCTCAGTGACCCCCCCATTACTACTCCCCCCCACTGCCTCAGTGACCCCCCATTACTAACCACCCCATTACTATCCCCCATTACAACCCCCACTGCCTCAGTGACCCCCCATTACTACCCCCCATTACTACTCCCCCCCCACTGCCTCAGTGACCCCCCATTACTACTCCCTCCACTGCCTCAGTAACCCCCCATTACTACCCCCCACTGCCTCAGTGACCCCCCATTACTAACCATCCCTTTACTATCCCCCCATTACTACCCCCCACTGCCTTAGTGACCCCCCATTACTACTCACCCCCACTGCCTCAGTGACCCCCCCCATTACTACTCCCCCCCACTGCCTCAGTGACCCCCCCATTACTAACCACCCCATTACTATCCCCCATTACAACCCCCACTGCCTCAGTGACCCCCCCATTACTACCCCCATTACTACTCCCCCCCCACTGCCTCAGTGACCCCCCATTACTACTCCCTCCACTGCCTCAGTAACCCCCCATTACTACTCCCCCCACTGCCTCAGTGACCCCCCCATTACTAACCATCCCTTTACTATCCCCCCATTACTACCCCCCACTGCCTCAGTGACCCCCCATTACTAACCATCCCTTTACTATCCCCCCACTGCCTTAGTGACCCCCCCATTACTACCCCCCACTGCCTCAGTGACCCCCATTACTACTCACCCCCACTGCCTCAGTGACCCCCCCCATTACTACTCACCCCCACTGCCTCAGTGACCCCCCATTACTAACCACCCCATTACTATCCCCCCATTACTACCCCCACTGCCTCAGTGACCCCCCCCATTACTAACCCCCTATTACTATCCCCCATTACAACCCCCACTGCCTCAGTGACCCCCCCATTACTACCCCCATTACTACTCCCCCCCCACTGCCTCAGTGACCCCCCATTACTACTCCCCCCCCACTCCCTCAGTGACCCCCCCCATTACTAACCACCCCTTTACTAACCCCCCCATTACTACCCCCACTACCTCAGTGACCACCCCCATTACTACCCCCCATTATTACTCCCCCCACAGCCTCAGTGACCCCCCATTACTACCCCCCATTATTACTCCCCCCCCCACAGCCTCAGTGACCCCCCATTACTACCCCCCATTACTACTCCCCCCACTACCTCAGTGACCCCCCCCATTACTACCTCAGTGCCCCCCCATTACTATCCCCCCATTACTACCCCCACTACTTCAGTGACGCCCCCCCCCCCCACGCAGGGCTTCACCGGCGGTGGCGGCGGCATTACCCAGTGATCGGTCATGCCAAGTGAAGATCTGCCTGGGTCACCACCTGCCTCTGGGGGGGGGGCACGTCAGAGACATAAAACATGTGCAGAGCCCTCCAGCTGACACATTCCCATGATGCACCACGCTCTGCATGGATCATGCTCGGGACGGGGCTCCTGTCCTGGACGTCCAGCGTAATCCTCACGTCTGCCTTTTATTCCTGCCAGGAGCTTTAGATCTTCCGGATGTTCACGCCTCGCACGATTACATTTCCACGTACCGGCAAATCTTCTTATCGCACTCCCGGCTGGCGTCCGACCTGCCGGCCATGAAATCTCCCGCCAGCCGGTACAGCCCATCCCGCTCCCCGGAGTGACGAGCCGCGCGAGCCAGTATTTATTCATGGGATTGGGAGGGAGGGGGTTAAATAAAATGTTATTCCTGGTGACTTTTTGATGTTTTTTCATGTCGCAGTCAGGACTGGGGGAAAAGCAGCAGAAAATGCACGAAAATCATCTACGACCTCTATAAAAGCATCTCCCTGATACCGTGTGACGCGTCTCGTGCGCATCATGTGATCAGCGCGGCTTTAGGCCCGTGTCAGACGAACGCAGTGATCACGTCCGTGTCGCCGCACATTTTAACGTCCGTCGTAGCATAGAATCATGATCAATAGACCCACACATGAAGTGCGTCCGCACCGAACTGCGCACACACAACGCACGTGGCAAACGGACGCAATTTAGGCAAGAACGTAAAACCGCTACCACGGACGAGCAGAGTGCGCCAGGTCCGCGTAGCTTTGTGTGTGAGTGATGGAACGAGGTCAGACGCAACGCATTTATACGTCCAGCATTTGACAAAATGGTTTTTCATATCATTATCAATTTTTTTTAATTAAACATATTAATTTATTTCCCATCAGTCAAAAAAACCAGACGGTGTGGCGTCGAGAGTATCATCAGTCAGTCCTCAGAATGCGCTCGTCTGACATTAGCCTTACGCTCCATATATCTCCCATACGCTGCAGAGTATTTTATAATTATTTATTCGCAGAGTTTCCCTGATTCGATTGTGTTGTTTTTGTGATATGTTGGCACCAGGTAAACCCGCGGTAATGCGGCGCGCAGTACATTCAGTGAATGCGTCACGTGGCCCCGAGCTTCCCACAGCTCAACGTTAACACGTCAAGAAGATTCAGTCTCTCAAAGTGAAAATGAAAACGCACGAGGAGGAGTCGGGTGACAGGCGGGTGACTGGCGAGCGCCCGGCCGCTCCAGGGACTCTCGCGGCAAGCCGATTTCTTTCTATTTCTTTTCTTGTATCTTTCCCATTTCTGCAGAATGAAAAGATAAAATGTACGTTAACATCCAACTCCTCTTTCTGATAGCGGGGGAGGGGGAGCAGTAACTCCAAATAACATGTGAGTGTGTTCCCTAAGCACAAGTAGTAACCAAACCCTAAAACTAGCACAGATTGTCCGAGAATTAGTTTTACCAGGGCTCAAAATTTCCACTCGCCTGCTCGTAATGGAGATTTAAGTGAGGGCGAGTGCACACGCAGGCACCATGATAAATTATTGTGTGCTGCCTACGTTGCGTATGCCAGCAGCGGCCAGTCAGTGGCAGCCTCCTCTGGTGATGTCAGAGAGGGCGCACCGGACGTTTGCCGCCTATTCTTGCCCAGTTCCCTGCCAGTGACAGACGGGTTGAGTCAGGGAAGGCAGCTGCTCCCCGCCACCATGCAGCCTGGGGGGAAACACTCATTACAGGAGGCACAGGTGTCTTTGGACTATTGTATCTCTGCTCCTCCCCCATCCCCTGCCAGTAACAGAGACACGGAGAGCAACTGCCTTCCCTGACCTTTTGTATACATATATCTGGGCTCTGATGTTTGGGTAACCTGTATCTGGGGTCTGATGTCTGGGTATACGTGTATCTGGGGTCTGATGTCTGGGTATACGTGTATCTGGGGTCTGATGTCTGGGTATACGTGTATCTGGGGTCTGATGTCTGGGTATACGTGTATCTGGGGTCTGATGTCTGGGTATACGTGTATCTGGGGTCTGATGTCTGGGTATACGTCTATCTGGGGTTTGATGTCTGGGTATACGTCTATCTGGAGTCTGATGTCTGGGTATACGTCTATCTGGGGTCTGATGTCTGGGTATACGTCTATCTGGGGTCTGATGTCTGGGTATACGTCTATCTGGGGTCTGATGTCTGGGTATACGTCTATCTGGGGTCTGATGTCTGGGTATACGTCTATCTGGGGTCTGATGTCTGGGTATACGTCTATCTGGGGTCTGATGTCTGGGTATACGTCTATCTGGGGTCTGATGTCTGGGTATACGTCTATCTGGGGTCTGATGTCTGGGTATACGTCTATCTGGGGTCTGATGTCTGGGTATACGTCTATCTGGGGTCTGATGTCTGGGTATACGTCTATCTGGGGTCTGATGTCTGGGTATACGTCTATCTGGGGTCTGATGTCTGGGTATACGTGTATCTGGGCTCTGAAGTCTGGGTAACCTGTATCGGGTCTGATGTCTGGGTATACGTGTATCTGGGGGTCTGATGTCTGGGACTACATGTATCTGGAGTCTGATTTCAGTGAGAGGTGCGGGTGGTGCCGCGTGAGAGGGGCGGGTGGTGCCGCGTGAGAGGGGCGCTGTGTCTGAACCTCCTCATCCCATGTTCCTGTATGGTATGACTTCTATAAATCTATGGAACGTGCTTCTTCAGGATTCTATATATGGAATGATTGTTTTACCCCGCGTGGATGTCATTTTTCCCAGCCGCCAGGGAAATGCCAATCGGAGCGAGCAGTGATGGTCTTACCATAACATTCCTTCTTTGAGGTAGATTGTTGCTGGACAGCGTCTGAATTCCCGCCGCACGCGCCGTTGTTCTGCATGGTGCCGTTTTCAATGTCCATCCCGACCAGTAGCGTCATGAAATCCACCACCGTGTCGATGTTCTGACTGTTCTTGGTTGTGTCTTTCAGCGTGCACAGCACACTCAGCCGACTGAAGGACTTGATCTCAGAGATGTTGGCGCGCAGGAAGAGAATGAGAACGTTCAGGTCATTGACCGGACAGCCCAGCATCTTCTTGGTCAGGAGGTCGAAAGCCGGGAGCATCTCGTAGACGTTGAGAAATTGCTTGTCCCAGTAGCAGAGTTTGCTGACGTTGTAGAGGATAATGGGCACCAGCAGGACGTAGACAATGGCGTTGGCCACGCTGACTATCTGGAATATGGACAAGGAGACAAACTTGCAGTTGATGAACATAGAGCTGGGGGTCTCCGACCTGAGGAATCCCTCCCGGATGTGGCAGGTGAATTCATCTTGGTAAAAGACGGTGAGGTGGAAGATGGCCAGGTAGGAGCAAGTGACGAGTATGATGACGAGCAGGACCACGTTCCGCAGGAGATATGCAAACACGAGGCGGTGCGATTGCTGCTTACACGTCAGGTATCTCTCCAGCAGCGGGAACTCAAAATATCTCACGTGGCGAGCGCTGGAAGACGCAAGAAATACAGCGACATCAGTAAACAGCAGCAGAGCAACATCTACATACAGAGCTGACATTGTATCAGCTTCACTATACATCGTTTGGGGTCATATGTAACGGTCAACCCTAAAGTGAGGGTAAACGGATCCTCTTCAGACCAGAACCAGCTCTGGGCACAGTGTGAAGTCAGCAACGATACAACAACAGGGCGGAGCCGGGCGAACCAGTACAACAACACGGCGGAGCGGGGGGAACCAGTACAACAACACGGCGGAGCCGGGGGAACCAGTATAACAACAGGGCGGAGCCGGGGGAACCAGTACAACAACACAGCGGAGCCGGGGGAACCAGTACAACAACACGGCGGAGCCGGGGGAACCAGTACAACAACACGGCGGAGCCAGGGAACCAGTATAACAGGGCGGAGCCGGGGGAACCAGTACAACAACAGGGCGGAGCCGGGGAACCAGTACAACAACAGGGCGGAGCCGGGGAACCAGTACAACAACAGGGCGGAGCCGGGGAACCAGTACAACAACAGGGCGGAGCTGGGGAACCAGTACAACAACAGGGCGGAGCCGGGGAACCAGTACAACAACAGGGCGGAGCCGGGGAACCAGTACAACAACAGGGCGGAGCCGGGGAACCAGTACAACAACAGGGCGGAGCCGGGGAACCAGTACAACAACAGGGCGGAGCTGGGGAACCAGTACAACAACAGGGCGGAGCCGGGGAACCAGTACAACAACAGGGCGGAGCCGGGGAACCAGTACAACAACAGGGCGGAGCTGGGGAACCAGTACAACAACAGGGCGGAGCCGGGGAACCAGTACAACAACAGGGCGGAGCCGGGAGAACCAGTACAACAACACGGCGGAGCCAGGGAACCAGTATAACAGGGCGGAGCCGGGGGAACCAGTACAACAACAGGGCGGAGCCGGGGGAACCAGTACAACAACACGGCGTAGCCAGTACAACAACACGGCGGAGCCGGGGGAACCAGTACAACAACAGGGCGGAGCCGGGGGAACCATTACAACACCACGGCGGAGCCGGGGAACCAGTACAACACAGTGGAGCCGGGGAACCAGTACAACATCAGGGCGGAGCCGGGGGAACCAGTACAACAACAGGGCGGAGCCGGGGGAACCAGTACAACAACAGGGCGGAGCCGGGGGAACCAGTACAACAACAGGGCGGAGCCGGGGGAACCAGTACAACAACAGGGCGGAGCCGGGGGAACCAGTACAACAACACAGCGGAGCCGGGGGAACCAGTACAACAACAGGGCGGAGCCAGGGAACCAGTACAACAACACGGCGGAGCCGGGGGAACCAGTACAACAACACGGCGGAGCCGGGGGAACCAGTACAACAATACGGCGGAGCCGGGGGAACAAGTACAACAACACGGCGGAGCCGGGGGAACCAGTACAACAACACGGCGGAGCCGGGGGAACAAGTACAACAACACGGCGGAGCCGGGGGAACAAGTACAACAACACGGCGGAGCCGGGGGAACAAGTACAACAACACGGCGGAGCCGGGGGAACAAGTGCAACAACACGGCGGAGCCGGGGGAACAAGTGCAACAACACGGCGGAGCCGGGGGAACAAGTGCAACAACACGGCGGAGCCGGGGGAACAAGTGCAACAACACGGCGGAGCCGGGGGAACAAGTGCAACAACACGGCGGAGCCGGGGGAACAAGTGCAACAACACGGCGGAGCCGGGGGAACAAGTGCAACAACACGGCGGAGCCGGGGGAAGCAGTACAACAACACGGCGGAGCCGGGGGAAGCAGTACAACAACACGGCGGAGCCGGGGGAAGCAGTACAACAACACGGCGGAGCCGGGGGAAGCAGTACAACAACACGGCGGAGCCGGGGGAAGCAGTACAACAACACAACCAGTGCGGGGAACACCAGCCCCCGTGACACAGTGTTACAATGCTATTCACGCCAGCAATCCCCGTGACTCTGGTTTCCTATAATAACGCTGATATATCACCCAGGCCTTCATTTACCTTTTAAGTTCTTCCCAGAATAGCAAGGGGTCCGTGCTTGTCCGGTGGGCTTTCACCAGGTGTTGGACCAGTTTGATGGACCGGTTGTAAGATTTGTCCAGTTCATCCACGATAAACAGCAGGTCTGAGGACAACAACGACCGCGAGATGTATTTCCAAAGGGCGACGGGGACGTACATAGCGATCGACACCAAGAGCAGTATGTACGGGTACACCTGGGGGAGAGAAACGTCCGCTCGTTATGATACGGGAACGCCTGCTCGTTATGATACGGGAACGCCTGCTCGTTGTGTTACGGGAACGCCTGCTCGTGATACGGGAACGCCTGCTCGTTATGATACGGGAACGCCTGCTCGTTGTGATACGGGAACGCCTGCTCGTTGTGTTACGGGAACGCCTGCTCGTTGTGATACGGGAACGCCTGCTCGTTGTGATACGGGAACGCCTGCTCGTTGTGATACGGGAACGCCTGCTCGTTGTGATACGGGAACGCCTGCTCGTTGTGATACGGGAACGCCTGCTCGTTGTGTTCGGGAACGCCTGCTCGTTGTTGTTACGGGAACGCCTGCTCGTGATACGGGAACGCCTGCTCGTTGTGATACGGGAACGCCTGCTCGTTGTGATACGGGAACGCCTGCTCGTTATGATACGGGAACGCCTGCTCGTTGTGATACGGGAACGCCTGCTCGTTGTGATACGGGAACGCCTGCTCGTTGTGTTACGGGAACGCCTGCTCGTTATGATACGGGAACGCCTGCTCGTTATGATACGGAACGCCTGCTCGTTGTGTACGGGAACGCCTGCTCGTTGTGATACGGGAACGCCTGCTCGTTGTGATACGGGAACGCCTGCTCGTTATGATACGGGAACGCCTGCTCGTTGTGATACGGGAACGCCTGCTCGTTGTGATACGGGAACGCCTGCTCGTTATGATACGGGAACGCCTGCTCGTTATGATACGGGAACGCCTGCTCGTTGTGATACGGGAACGCCTGCTCGTTGTGTTACGGGAACGCCTGCTCGTTATGATACGGGAGCGCCTGCACGTTATGATATGGCTACAAGATATTCTGAGGAAAAAAATAATAAAACCTGTAGTTTGCTTCATGTCTGATCTGACGCAGAGGACGTGTGGGACACGATCTCGGGTCCATGTAGAAAATTTCATCCTATTCACAGTGAAGGGGGGGGGCAGATTGTGGTGGTCAGATGTGGGGGTCAGATTGTGGGGGTGTCAGGAATATGGGGGTCAAAGATTGTCGGGGGGGTCAGAATTTGGGGGTTAAATGGGGGTTCACAGGGTAAATTTCCCGTGTCGGGGTGTTCCTGGAGCAGGTGCAGGCATGTACTGGCCATAGGGACTACAAGGAGATTTCCTGGGCCAGTGTGAATGCTGGTTCACTGTGTGGCTCGCACTGCCCTTAATGGGTGAAGTGAGACCTTCCTCACTGTCTGTAAAACAGACGCAGTCTCATATTGGGGCCACCGCTGCGCGTACGCCTAACCTTAAGACACAGCGCGCTCAACCTTAGTGCCGCTGTGTTGCTTTACCCAATCACTCTGCAGCAGCTCCAGTATCTGGTTGGTTTATGTACTATTGGCTTATTTACTATTGGTTTATTTACTATTGGCTTATTTACTATTGGTTTATTTACAGTCGGTTTATTTACAGTCGGTTTATTTACAGTCGGTTTATTTACAGTCGGTTTATTTACAGTCGGTTTATGTACTATTGGTTGTTTTTTTTACTATTGGTTTGTTTATGTAGTATTGGTTTATGTACCGTTGATGTATACACTATTTCTGTGCGTGTTTGCATAATTAAAGTGGGCCGATCTGGATGAAGTCCAGGGCTGATTTTTTGTCCCAGTCCAGCCCTGAGCCGGTGTATTATGTTTCATTGTTTATGGGAAGGTGCGTGTTCCCTCCATACTGTGACGCGGCGTCCTGCGAGTATCCCTGTATAAGCACAGCCAGCATTTCTCCCGCTCCCTTTATATAAGAGGAAGCTCACATGCGGCTCATTCCCAGGGTGAATTTTTCTCTTCAGTTCTCCACAGCTCACCGGTTAGTGAATAAGCCCCTTACTGTGACTCATTCTTTTTCCATGTTTTGGGGGAACGGTTGATTTTATGTAGAATTTCATATTCTTTCCGGTGGCTTTGGGTTACAGCGAGCGTCAGGAGAAACCAGCGTGAGCATCACAAAGCGCATCTCTGTATAATCTGCCTGAGCTTGGCTCCTCGGGGGCGGGCCCAGAAGTCAGGCTTACACGGCATTGTATGGGCATGTATAGCATTGATTACATTGTTACCTTGTGAACCCAGAGCGATCGCACGTCGGGATTCCCTCCAGCGCTTAGGTCGTGGTGCCTGAGTGAGTGCCAGCAGTGCTTGTCCACGTACTGAACGTGCTTCTCCGAAAAGTTACTGGGGGGGAAACACAGAACCTGGGACCCTTAAAGAGAAAAAGGAAACACACGTTACTCCTAGTGCTGATAAGTAAGAGTGTAACCGAGGCTTGGCTGGTGCATTGTGCGGGTCAGGTCGCAGCGTTCCCTATAAGAGTTATTTATGCTGTATCAGCGATGAGATCTCGCAGGGAAAGTGAGGGGGAGGGGAATCTCCGGGATTTACAGAAAGAGCCCAATTAATCTTTATATAGCACCAGCATATTCCGCAGCGCTGTACAAAGGGCACAATATAAACAGGGTAACAATGCATTGAACAACAACTGACAAACTGGTACAGGAGGAAACGAGGCCCTATTCCCGCATGAACTCACAATCAGAAAATGGAATTCATTGCTTCTTTTGGAACAACAGCAGCTGCGGCGCAGCTTGTCGCAAGGAAAGCAGAAAACGATGAACACCAATCTTTATCCAACCGACAATAATTACTGTAATACCATCCCCAACGCTGCGTTTGGCTCAATGAGTACACACAGTATACATTCCCTCACGCTGCGTGTGGCTCAGTGAGTACACACAGTATACATTCCCTCACGCTGCGTGTGGATCAGTGAGTACACACAGTATACATTCCCTCACGCTGCGTGTGGATCAGTGAGTACACACAGTATACATTCCCTCACGCTGCGTGTGGATCAGTGAGTACACACAGTATACATTCCCTGACGCTGCGTGTGGATCAGTGAGTACACACAGTATACATTCCCTGACGCTGCGTGTGGCTCAGTGAGTACACACCGTATACATTCCCTGGCGCTGCGTGTGGCTCAGTGAGTACACACCGTATACATTCCGTGGTGCTGCGTGTGGCTCAGTGAGTACACACAGTATACATTCCCTGGCGCTGCGTGTGGCTCAGTGAGTACACACCGTATACATTCCCTGGTGCTGCGTGTGGCTCAGTGAGTACACACAGTATACATTCCCTGACGCTGCGTGTGGCTCAGTGAGTACACACAGTATACATTCCCTGACGCTGCGTGTGGCTCAGTGAGTACACACAGTATACATTCCCTGACGCGTGTGGATCAGTGAATATACAGCAGATCTAAGGTAGGTGAGAGCAGACAGTGCTGGACTTCTCTAACACAGCTTGGCAGCTGAGCTTACACTTTAATGGCCGTTACAGAGACCCTGTGACTCGGTCTGCGTCGGGATGTCACTGGATATGAGTGGAGCTGGCTGGGTATACTGAGAGTGGAGGCTGAGCTGTGTGCGCTTACACTGGAGCCCTAAGGATGATGGGGCTCATAGTCTGGACTCCAGCAGGGATTGTAAGGGGTGTGTTCTCTCACATGGAGTTTGGTGCTTACCGTTGGAGATTTCCCGAGCGAACGCCAAGGAGACGAGCAGCAGCGGCAGACCAATGGAAACCAGCTTAATGATCCGGTCCAGGGGCAACTCCAGACACAGCTTCTTCTTGTTGGGGGGATTGTTGTCTTGCAGTAATGCGTCCGAGAGCATGTACTCCGCAGCCGCGTTTGCAATAGAAGACATTTTGCCTGAACGGATCCCCCCCAAGTTACAAATACCCTAAACCCTCGTCTTCCCTCTCAGCAGCAATGGACCCTCGTGCCCCGGCAGCCGGAATAAGTACCGAACCCCCAGCCGGCCCCTCCCTGCCGGGAACCGCCTCGCCGCTCATTTAAATACCCCCGAGCTTTATTGGAGCCACAAAGGCCTTTATGTACAGAGATTGCAGGATTGCTGGAAACTGCGCCAAAATAGCTACAAATCGCCACATTTACTGACGCTACATAATTTCCAGACCACAATGTCCCTGAGAGCGAGCGTCCGCCGAACCCTAAATTAAAGATAGAATTGGTGCGGTTCAGGCAGGGCTGGGGTATTTTTACAAGAAACACAACAATTACAGGGCAGATGGCGCTAAATAAAGAGGTGGCGTGTTTCCTGCGCCTTATAATTACATCGGTGCAGACAGAGCCCGCCATGTAACCAGCCGTGAGCTGGGTGGATCCACCGTCCCTTCCACGCGCCATAAACTGTGTATTTACTGCTCAAAACGCAGGGAACAGCCCGGCCTCAGTATTTGGGAGATATTTATAAAATAACCTTTTAAACACAGATTTTGTTAAAGCCAGTGAATGTCAGGACCTGCAGACGCTTCATACCCTCAATCCGGACATTCCAGATTTACTATGACATGCTGAACACGGGGGGGGGGACCACACGCCCGTCACACAGCGAGACCTCAGCCACACCGCGTCCAACATGAAGAAATAACGGTGTATGGACCCGTCATACCCGATACAGGTAGAGATTCAGTGAGGAGGACAGGATGCAGGATGGATTCAGTGAGGAGGAGGACAGGATGCAGGATGGATTCAGTGAGGAGGAGGACAGGGTGGATTCAGTGAGGAGGAGGACAGGATGCAGGATGGATTCAGTGAGGAGGAGGACAGGGTGGATTCAGTGAGGAGGAGGACAGGATGGATTCAGTGAGGAGGAGGACAGGGTGGATTCAGTGAGGAGGACAGGATGCAGGATGGATTCAGTGAGGAGAGGGCAGGATGGATTCAGTGAGGAGGACAGGATGCAGGGTGGATTCAGTGAGGAGGAGGAGGACAGGGTGGATTCAGTGAGGAGGCGGAGGAGGACAGGATGCAGGGTGGATTCAGTGAGGAGGACAGGATGTAGGATGGATTCAGTGAGTAGGAGGACAGGATGGATTCAGTGAGGAGGAGAACAGGATGCAGGATGGATTCAGTGAGGAGGAGGACAGGATGCAGGATGGATTCAGTGAGGAGGAGGACAGGATGGATTCAGTGAGGAGGAGGACAGGATGGATTCAGTGAGGAGGAGGACAAGATGCAGGATGGATTCAGTGAGGAGGAGGACAGGATGCAGGATGGATTCAGTGAGGAGGAGGGGATACAGGGTGGATTCGAGGAGGGGATAGAGGAAGGATTCAGTGAGGAGGAGGAGGAGGGGATAGAGGATGGATTCAGTGAGGAGGGGGGTAGAGGGTGGATTCAGTGAGGGGGAGGAGGTTATACAGGGTGGATTAAGGGAGGAGGAGGGGAAACTGGGTGGATTAAGGGAGGAGGAGGGGAAACTGGGTGGATTAAGGGAGGAGGAGGGGAAACTGGGTGGATTAAGGGAGGAGGAGGGGAAACTGGGTGGATTAAGGGAGGGGAAAGTGGGTGGATTAAGGGAGGAGGAGGGGAAACTGGGTGGATTAAGGGAGGAGCAGGGAAAACTGGGTGGATTAAGGGAGAGGGAGGAGGAGGGGAAACTGGGTGGATTAAGGGAGAGGGAGGAGGAGGGGAAACTGGGTGGATTAAGGGAGAGGGAGGAGGAGGGGAAACTGGGTGGATTAAGGGAGAGGGAGGAGGAGGGGAAACTGGGTGGATTAAGGGAGAGGGAGGAGGAGGGGAAACTGGGTGGATTCAGTGAGGAGGAGGGGATACAGGGTGGATTCAGTGAGGAGGACAGGATGCAGGATGGATTCAGTGAGGAGGAGGGGATACAGGGTGGATTCAGTGAGGAGGACAGGATACAGGATGGATTCAGTGAGGAGGAGGGGATACAGGGTGGATTCAGTGAGGAGGACAGGATGCAGGATGGATTCAGTGAGGAGGAGGGGATACAGGGTGGATTCAGTGAGGGGGAGGAGTTATTTGAGGATTTTTTGGTAATTTCTGTAATAAATGGAGCCTTTATGGTGAATTTTCTGTGTCCGGACATAACATTTATTCAGCAGAAGCGAAAACATGCTTCAAGCTCTTAGTTCTCCAAAATAAAACTTGTGGATGTCCAGGGGTGCGTTTTCGGGTTCCGGACTGTCTGGCCTGGTCATGGCTGCGCATTGTTTAACACCGGGACATTTATCGGAAGGCCCCCATACAGAGCGGGAGAGGGGGAGTCAGCGTTCCTTACAGTCACCTGGACAGGAGGGAAATATAAAACCCAGGAGAAAACAGAACCGGAAAAACCAACCTGATTATTCCGGCTGCAGCAACGGGAACAGAAAGTGCTTTGTATAAAACGTCTCATTTATATTATTATACCTTATTTATAGAGCGCCAACAGATTCCGCATCGCTGTATTATTATACCTTATATATAGAGCGCCAGCAGATTCCGCAGCGCTGTATTATTATTATACCTTATTTATAGAGCGCCAACAGATTCCGCAGCGCTGTATTATTATTATTATACCTTATTTATAGAGCGCCAACAGATTCCGCAGCGCTGTATTATTATACCTTATATGACGTTTGGGGGTCCACAGAGCACGTGCACAATGTCTTTCACAAACAAAACTGTTTTATTCACCCTTTCAGGGCAGTCAAAAAGGCAACATAATAAGTACACGCTTTGGTTCAGCGAAATTAAAGCAAAGTCCTGATCTTCAGCACAAATAAACAGAAAAATAATAGTGGCTCACCAATGCTTTAAACCGTCCCAAACCTGGGGAATCCTTTCCCCAGTATGTAGAAGCCTCTCCAGCAAGGCACAGCACGTCTCCTGCTTTTGGAACACACACACACAGCTTCCACTGATTACTTTCCTTTTTCCTAAACTCCCACAATCCTATCTGGGAGTTGCTGGCTTTAAAGATCTTCCTGGACAGGAAGATTAACCCTGTGGTTGCACTTAAAGGGACCACAACCCAAATAGGGGTGAAACATAGTGTCCATCCAGGACCCAGCCCTGCCGACCTCTACATATCCCCCCCCTCTGTCTCAACGCGGAGGTGTTTGAGGCAACAGTAGACAGCCCACAATGCATCCGGGACAGGGCATCAGCATTTTGGTGCTGTTTCCCAGGCCTGTGTTCCACCACAAAGTTAAACTCCTGGAGAGACAGGAACCACCTGGTTACCCTGGCGTTAGCGTGGCGGTGCTGCCTCATCCAGGTCAATGGGGCATGGTCAGACACTAAACGGAACTTCCTGCCCAACAGGAAGTATCTCAAAGAATCCAAGGCCCACTTTATGGCCAAGCCCTCTCTTTCCACCACAGCATAGTTTTTCTCCGCTGCCGTCAGTTTCCTACTAAGAAAAACCACGGGGTGCTCTTCCCCATTGGCTACTTGGGATAGCACAGCCCCCAAACCCTCACTTGAGGCATCCGTCTGTACAATGAACTCCCTCATGAAATCAGGGACTACCAGCACTGGGTGCTGACACAACGCATTTTTAAGCTGCTCGAAGGCATCTTCAGCATTGGCATTCCATTGAATCATCACTGACTTCCTACCTTTCGTCAGGTCAGTCAGTGGTGCAGCAATAGAGGCAAAATTGGGGACAAACCGCCGGTAATACCCCACTATACCCAGAAAAGCACGAACCTGCCTTTTCGTGAGGGGGCGTGGCCAGTTCTGGATAGCCTCTACTTTGTTAAATTGTGGCTTTACCAGACCCCTGCCTACGACATATCCCAGGTACTTAGCTTCCTCCATCCCTACCGCACTTTTCTCAGGGTTAACAGTAAAGCCCGCTTTTCTCAAACCGTCCAAAACCGTCTGAACCCGTGGAAGATGGGACTCCCAATCTGAACTGAAGATGACAATGTCATCCAGGTAGACCAAGGTATATCTCAGGTAGGGGCGGAGCACCCTATCCATCGCTCGTTGGAAGGTGGCCGGGGCTGAGTGTAACCCAAAAGGCATCCGCTTATAATGAAAATGACCCTCTGGAGTGGAAAAACAGTCTTTTCCCTGGCTTCCTTAGTCAGGGGTATCTGCCAGTATCCCTTAGTAAGGTCCAGGGTGGTGATATAACGGGCCGGACCCAATTTCTCTATTAATTCATCCACCCTTGGCATGGGATACGCGTCAAATTTTGACACCTCGTTAAGTTTCCTGAAGTCATTGCAGAATCGCAGAGTGCCGTTGGGCTTCGGCACCAACACGATGGGGCTCGACCATTCACTCTGACTCCTCAATGACATCAAGCTGAAGCATTTTTTTAACCTCTTCAGAAACAGCCTTTCTATGGGCTTCTGGGATGCGGTACGGCTTTACCCGAACCTTTACATGGGGTTCCATCACAATATCGTGTTTAATCCCGGTCGCGTGTCCTGGTAGTCCTGAAAACATGCCTTTGTTTCTTTGCAGAAACTCCTTAACTTCTTGGGTTTGGGGTTTGGACAGGGTGGCAGCAATGTGTACTGCGTCAACACCATCAGACTCTATACCCACCCCAACCATGGCGGACACCTCTCGGTCTCTCCAGGGTTTTAACAAATTTATGTGGTAGATCTGGTATGGTTTTCTTTTCCCAGGCTGATGCACTCGGTAGTTTACTTCCCCTACTTTTTCAACCACCTCATATGGTCCCTGCCACTTGGCTAGGAACCGACTTTCCACCGTGGGTATAAGTACTGCTACCCAGTCCCCAACCTGAAATTGCCGCAGCTTGGCTGACCGGTTGTACACCCTTTTCTGGGCCTCCTGAGCCTTCTGCAAATGTTCCTGTACCAAAGGCATCACTTTAGAAATTCTCTCATCTGAGAGATATGTTCAATGAGCGATTTGTGTGAAGAGGACTCACTTTCCCATGTCTCCTTAACCAAATCTAGCAATCCCCGGGGTCTGCGGCCATACACCAACTCAAAAGGTGAGAACCCCGTGGAGGCCTGAGGAACCTCTCGAATAGCAAACAGCAGTGCGGGAAGCAAATGATCCCAGTCTCTTCCATCTCTCTGCACAACCCTTGTAAGCATCATTTTCAGAGTCTTGTTGAATCTTTCTACTAGACCATCTGTCTGAGGGTGATAAACAGATGTTCGCAACTGCTTGATTTGGAACAACTTGCACACATCTGCCATCACCCGGGACATAAATGGGGTCCCCTGGTCCGTCAAAATTTCCCTTGGCAGGCCAGTTCTCGGAAACCTAAAAAACAACTCCCGCGCAATGGCCTTTGATGTAGGGTTTCTTAAAGGAACCGCCTCTGGATACCTTGTGGCATAATCAAGAACCACCAGGATATATCGGTGTCCCCGAGCAGACTTCTCTAAGGGACCCACTATATCCATAGCGATGCGCTCAAAGGGCACCTCAATTATTGGCAGAGGCACCAAGGGGTTCCTATAATGGGGTGCTGGGGCAGTTAACTGGAAAACAGGGCAGGAGGAACAGTACCTCTTAACTGCGGCACCGATCCCTGGCCAGTAAAACCGGTCCGTTATCCGGGCCTCAGTTTTCTCAGCTCCCAGGTGACCACCTAGAGCATCATTGTGAGCCAGATCCAGCACCATTCTCTGGTAGGGCTGGGGTACTAGTAATTGTTCCACAATTTCTCCCCGAATTTCTGATACCCGGTAGAACAGATCATTATTGACCGCAAAGTGAGGAAATCTTTTCTCTGCATCTGGTGCTTGAGGTACCCCACTGACAACAGTTACCTGTTCGCGAGCATTTATCAACATCGGGTCACCCATTTGAGCCCTGCCAAATGCACCTCTGGACACATCTAAATCAGGGTGTACTGGATAAGAAGAACCCTCCCCCTCATCCACCCCAAGTGTAATATCTACAGGGGATAATTCCTCTTCATCCTCTCCTACCATAACCGGCACGGGAGAGGATTCCCCCTCCTTGGGTGTCAACTCAGGTTGAGGAGCTAGGACACTCACATCAGTTACAACATTCTCATTTTGAACACATTTGAGCAACTCCTCATCAACAGTGTCCACAGTCATGTTTGGTGGGGGTGACCCTGAATTGTTCCCCAGTTCAATGGGCAGTTCAGTTTGTGCCAAGCACCACAGTTCAGCAAACAAGGGGCAGTCCCGTCCCACAATCACATCATGTATCAGAGTACTCACCACCCCGACCTCTTGGGTGACCGAAGTATTCCTGGCGGAAATGGTGACAGGGATCAGCGGATACTCCCGAGTATCCCCATGGATACAGACAACCCGGAGGGTTCTTTGTACTGGACCGAGCCTTCCAACTACCCGCATTCTCCACCAGTTGTGACGTTTGGGGGCCCACAGAGCACGTGCACAATGTCTTTCACAAACAAAACTGTTTTATTCACCCTTTTTAGGGCAGTCAAAAAGGCAACATAATAAGTACACGCTTTGGTTCAGCGAAATTAAAGCAAAGTCCTGATCTTCAGCACAAATAAACAGAAAAATAATAGTGGCTCACCAACGCTTTAAACCGTCCCAAACCTGGGGAATCCTTTCCCCAGTATGTAGAAGCCTCTCCAGCAAGTCACAGCACGTCTCCTGCTTTTGGAACACAAACACACAGCTTCCACTAATTACTTTCCTTTTTCCTAAACTCTCCCACAATCCTATCTGGGAGTTGCTGGCTTTAAAGATCTTCCTGGACAGGAAGATTAACCCTGTGGTTGCACTTAAAGGGACCACAACCCAAATAGGGGTGAAACATAGTGTCCATCCAGGACCCAGCCCTGCCGACCTCTACATTTATTTATAGAGCGCCAACAGATTCCGCAGCGCTGTATTATTATTATACCTTATTTATAGAGCGCCAACAGATTCCGCAGCGCTGTATTATTATTATTATACCTTATTTATAGAGCGCCAACAGATTCCACAGTGCTGTATTATTATTATTATACCTTATTTATAGAGCGCCAACAGATTCCGCAGCGCTGTATTATTATACCTTATTTATAGAGCGCCAGCAGATTCCGCAGCGCTGTATTATTATTATTATACCTTATTTATAGAGCGCCAACAGATTCCACAGTGCTGTATTATTATTATTATACCTTATTTATAGAGCGCCAGCAGATTCCGCAGCGCTGTATTATTATTATACCTTATTTATAGAGCGCCAACAGATTCCGCAGCACTGTATTATTATTATACCTTATTTATAGAGCGCCAACAGATTCCGCAGTGCTGTATTATTATACCTTATTTATAGAGCGCCAGCAGATTCCGCAGCGCTGTATTATTATTATACCTTATTTATAGAGCGCCAGCAGATTCCGCAGCGCTGTATTATTATACCTTATTTATAGAGCGCCAACAGATTCCGCAGTGCTGTATTATTATAATACCTTATTTATAGAGCGCCAGCAGATTCTGCAGCGCTGCATTATACCTTATTTATAGAGCGCCAACAGATTCCGCAGCGCTGTATTATTATACCTTATTTATAGAGCGCCAACAGATTCCGCAGCGCTGTATTATTATTATACCTTATTTATAGAGCGCCAACAGATTCCGCAGCGCTGTATTATTATTATTATACCTTATTTATAGAGCGCCAACAGATTCCGCAGCACTGTATTATTATTATACCTTATTTATAGAGCGCCAACAGATTCCGCAGTGCTGTATTATTATACCTTATTTATAGAGCGCCAGCAGATTCCGCAGCGCTGTATTATTATTATACCTTATTTATAGAGCGCCAGCAGATTCCGCAGCGCTGTATTATTATACCTTATTTATAGAGCGCCAACAGATTCCGCAGTGCTGTATTATTATAATACCTTATTTATAGAGCGCCAGCAGATTCTGCAGCGCTGCATTATACCTTATTTATAGAGCGCCAACAGATTCCGCAGCGCTGTATTATTATACCTTATTTATAGAGCGCCAACAGATTCCGCAGCGCTGTATTATTATACCTTATTTATAGAGCGCCAACAGATTCCGCAGCGCTGTATTATTATACCTTATTTATAGAGCGCCAGCAGATTCTGCAGCGCTGTATTATTATACCTTATTTATAGAGCGCCAACAGATTCCGCAGCGCTGTATTATTATACCTTATTTATAGAGCGCCAACAGATTCCACAGCGCTGTATTATTATTATTATACTTTATATAGCGTCACCAGATCCTGAAGAGCTGTACAAGGCATTAACATATCTTTCTCAGGCCGGCGTCAGATGAACGCAGTGATCGCGTCCGTGTCGCCGCACAGTTTAACGTCTGTCGTAGCATAGACTCATGAGCAATATAGACCCACACACGAAGTAAGTGTGCAGCAAACTGTGCCGCACAACGCACACGCAAACGGACGCAAGTTAAGCAAGAACGTAAAACCGCTAACACGCGCAGAGTGCGCCACGTCCGCGTAGCGTTCTGTGTGAGTGAGATGTCAGACGCAGCGCATTTGCGATGTCCGGCACCTTGACGCACACAATGGCTTTTCATTTCCTTTTCACATTTTTATCATTTTTCATATTAAATTTATTTCCCATAATTCCCTTTTTCCTATGTCCGTTAAAGAAAACGGAGCGTGTGGTGTCTACAGTATCTTCCGTCAGTACGTCTGTCCGTTATGCAGCACGCAGAGTGCGCTCGTCTGACATTAGCCTTAATCCCTTTGCTCCCAAAATCTATTGTACTCGCTCTGCAAAGTGTCTCCTGGTTCCCCGATATAACATCCAGCTGATTATCCGCAGCAGAAAAGGAATTTCATTTATTGCTGCCCCTAACGTTTTGCCATCGTGGGCAATGGCATGATGCCCGCAGCCCGACCGACTAACCCACTGGAAAGCCAGCTGACACATCACGCTATTTATCTGCTGCTTAGTCCCTCTTTCATGTAGAGGGGGAGCACAGGAAGGAGCTGCCCTGTAAGACGCAGAGGGGGAGCGCAGGAAGGAGCTGCCCTGTAACACGCAGAGGGGGAGCACAGGAAGGAGCTGCCCTGTAACACGCAGAGGGGGAGCGCAGGAAGGAGCTGCCCTGTAACACGCAGAGGGGGAGCGCAGGAAGGAGCTGCCCTGTAACACGCAGAGGGGGAGCGCAGGAAGGAGATGCCCTGCAACATGTAGAGGGGGAGCGCAGGAAGGAGATGCCCTGTAACATGCAGAGGGGGAGCGCAGGAAGGAGATGCCCTGTAACATGCAGAGGGGGAGCGCAGGAAGGAGATGCCCTGTAACATGCAGAGGGGGAGCGCAGGAAGGAAATTCCCTGTAACATGCAGAGGGGGAGCGCAGGAAGAAGCTGCCCTGCAACATGTAGAGGGGGAGCGCAGGAAGGAGATGCCCTGTAACATGCAGAGGGGGAGCGCAGGAAGGAGATGCCCTGTAACAAGCAGAGGGGGAGCGCAGGAAGGAGCTGCCTTGTAACACGCAGAGGGGGAGCGCAGGAAGGAGCTGCCCTGTAACACGCAGAGGGGGAGCGCAGGAAGGAGCTGCCCTGTAACACGCAGAGGGGGAGCGCGGGAAGGAGATGCCCCGTAACATGCAGAGGGGGAGCGCAGGAAGGAGCTGCCCTCTAACACGCACAGGGGGAGCGCAGGAAGGAGCTGCCCCGTAACATGCAGAGGGGGAGCGCAGGAAGGAGCTGCCCCGTAACATGTAGAGGGGGAGCGCAGGAAGGAGCTGCCCTCTAACACGCACAGGGGGAGCGCAGGAAGGAGCTGCCCTGTAACATGCAGAGAGGGAATGCAGGAAGGAGCTGCCCTGTAACATGTAGAGGGGGAACGCAGGAAGGAGATGCCCTGTAACATGCAGAGGGGGAGCGCAGGAAGGAGCTGCCCTGTAACACGCAGAGGGGGAGCGCAGGAAGGAGCTGCCCTGTAACACGCAGAGGGGGAGCGCAGGAAGGAGTTGCCCCGTAACATGCAGAGGGGGAGCGCAGGAAGGAAATGCCCTGTAACACGCAGAGGGGGAGCGCAGGAAGGAGATGCCCTGTAACATGCAGAGGGGGAGCGCAGGAAGGAGCTGCCCTGTAACACGCAGAGGGGGAGCGCAGGAAGGAGCTGCCCTGTGACACGCAGAGGGGGAGCGCAGGAAGGAGCTGCCCTGAGACACGCAGAGGGGGAGCGCAGGAAGGAGCTGCCCTGTGACACGCAGGCATTGTAGGCAGATCACATGGAATCCCACAATGATTAATGACATGAGTTCCTGTAGTTTGTGTATGGATTGTACATGGTGCAGGGCAACACTTTTCCAATTCTCTGGATATGACTGGGTGCACGTGATTTCCCTGTAGGAAACTCTGACGTCGATCCGTTATGATACAGAATGAATTGTTGACGCAGCTTGTCATTCCGCGTCCGTCACGCAGACTCCGCCCCTGATGAAATAAGCATGTTACACGACACACACAAGTACACCGTTTATCCAGACATTTAATGAAGCAGACGGGGTGTTTGTACATTGATACAGACGCCAAGACGTTGGATTCATAACAACCTGATCATATGATGACATCATACACATGTGATGACATCACTCAAATATATTTACAGCCTTTTGGTCCGAGTAAATGACAGGAAATCTCCCAATGAGCCAATCAGAGGGCTCAATCAATGGGGGGGGGGGGGGAGAGACAAGGATCACGGGTAGAAATCTATTTTATCCCCATTGAAATACTTGATGAATAGCGGCGCAGGCAGCTTCCCGTCGCTGCTGTAAATGGGGCAGGCGCGGTATTCACACGGCCAATCCGCCCAGGCGTAGCGAATCCCAGAAACCTGTGCGCACCCTTTAAATGTCACCATCACAACACGTGATGAAGCGTCACTCCAGGCCACCGCGACCCACTGAAAGGAAGCCATGTCGTCCTGCGTCACCGAGCTCCTACAAAAAACCTGCAGGAAAAACATCAGCTTCAGGAAAATGACACATTCCTCCATTTATTGCGCGTTTCCTTTCATGAGCCTTATTTTATGAGGAGCGAAAAACGTCCACACGTTATGGGCGAAATCCCCCGCACGACTCGCCCATGCAGCTCCCCCGCACGACTCGCCCATGCAGCTCCCCCGCACGACTCGCCCATACAGCTCCCCCGCACGACTCGCCCATGCAGCTCGCCCAAACGACTCACCCGTACAGCTCCCCCGCACGACTCGCCATGCAGCTCCCCCGCACGAACTCGCCCATGCAGCTCCCCCGCACGACTCGCCCATGCAGCTCCGCCGCACGAACTCGCCCATGCAGCTCCCCCCGCACGACTCGCCGTACAGCTCGCCCAAACGACTCACCCATACAGCTCCCCCCACAACTCGCCCATGCAGCTCCCCCGCACGACTCGTCCATGCAGCTCCCCCCGCACGACTCGCCCGTACAGCTCCCCCCGCACGACTCGCCCATGCAGCTCCCCCGCACGACTTGTCCATGCAGCTCCCCCCGCACGACTTGTCCATGCAGCTCCCCCGCACGACTCGCCCGTACAGCTCCCCCGCACGACTCGCCCATACAGCTCCCCCCCACGACTTGTCCATTGCAGCTCCCCCCGCACGACTCGCCCATGCAGCTCCCCGCTACGACTCGCCCATACAGCTCCCCCGCAACGACTCGCCCATACAGCTCTCCGCACGACTCGCCCATGCAGCTCCCCCCGCACGACTCGCCCATACAGCTCCCCTGCACGACTCGCCCATACAGCTCCCCCGCACGACTCGCCCATACAGCTCCCCTGCACGACTCGCCCATACAGCTCCCCGCACGAATCGCCCATACAGCTCCCCCGCACGACTCGCCCATACAGCTCCCCCGCACGACTCGCACGTACAGCTCCGCCGCAAGACTCGCCCATACAGCTCCCCCGCACGACTCGCCCGTACAGCTCCGCCGCACGACTCGCCCGTACAGCTCCGCCGCACGACTCGCCCATACAGCTCCCCCCGCACAACTCGCACGTACAGCTCCGCCGCACGACTCGCCCATACAGCTCCCCCGCACAACTCGCACGTACAGCTCCGCCGCACGACTCGCCCGTACAGCTCCCCCGCACGAATCACCCATACAGCTCCCCTGCACGACTCGCCCATACAGCTCCCCCGCACGACTCGCCCATACAGCTCCCCTGCACAACTCACGACTCCCCCGAACAACTCGCCCTCACGACTCCCCTGAACGACTCGCCATACTTCTCCCCTGCATATCTCGCTGGCCCCCGCACATCTCACGGGCCCCCGCACATCTTGCCAGCCCCCGCACATCTTGCCGGCCCCCGCACATCTCACCCATACTGCTCCCCCGCACATCTTGCCAGCCCACGCACATCTTGCCGGCCCCCGCACATCTTGCCAGCCCCCGCACATCTTGCCGGCCCCCGCACATCTCACCGGCCCTCGCACATCTTGCCGGCCCCCACACATCTCACCCATACTGCTCCCCCGCACATCTCACCGGCCCCCGCACATCTTGCCGGCCACCGCACATCTCACCCATACTGCTCCCCCGCACATCTCGCCGGCCCCCGCACATCTCGCCGGCCCCCGCACATCTTGCCGGCCCCCGCGGTGGATTATCTTTGAATGTAAAGTGATTTATCATAAAACATCAAATGCTGAATTAAAAAACATCAGAAAAATCCCCCAAATCCACTTATTCTCCCATCTGGACGTAACGCTCCGCCTCAGCCCTCACGACCCCTGTTTGGGGGGGGTCCCGCGCTCCCCCTGAAACCTGTGTATAAAGCGCTCTGATCGTACGGGCACAGGAGTCACTTTATTACCTCAAATAAGCTCTGGGATTGGTGCAATACAGAGATATCCTGGTCATACGTGATGTTTATACAGGAAGCCGTGTAATCCACGTCCATTCTCTCTGGAAACGGTCCCTTATACGACGCGCTCTTATCACCGTAAGCAACAGCTCTCGCCCCCAAATACAACCTGTACGCCACGGTTTGTTTATCCCGCGGGTGAACGCTGCAAGACAGAGACAGGTGCGCTATACAGAGTGCAGGAATGAGCCTGTACACTATACAGAGTGCAGGAATGAGCCTGTACACTATACAGAGTGCAGGAATGGGACTGTACACTATACAGAGTGCAGGAATGGGACTGTACACTATACAGAGTGCAGGAATGGGATTGTACACTATACAGAGTGCAGGAATGAGCCTGTACACTATACAGAGTGCAGGAATGGGATTGTACACTATACAGAGTGCAGGAATGGGACTGTACACTATACAGAGTGCAGGAATGGGTCTGTACACTATACAGAGTGCAGGAATGGGACTGTTCACTATACAGAATGCAGGAATGGGACTGTACACTATACAGAGTGCAGGAATGGGACTGTACACTATACAGAATGCAGGAATGGGACTGTACACTATACAGAGTGCGGGAATGGGACTGTACACTATACAGAGTGCGGGAATGAGACTGTACATTATACAAAGTGCGGGAATGAGTCCTAGTGGTTCATATGTTACCTGCCATATGGAGACTTTTCGTCCCCCAGATCCATTGCGACGGCCATGAAGGTATTGAGCATTTTTTGGTTGGGCACGAAGCCGTAATCTGCCGACTGATGCCATCGTATGACCGGGTAGTTATCGGGATCTCTGCTTTTCTGACATGTGGATAACTAGAAAATGCCCATTTATTAGGTTTATTAATAAAAAGCGGTAAATGTGAGATTCAATGAGGAGGGAACGTGTGAATAAACTCAGGATTTGGGTATTTTCAATCCCTGTGGTTTATTTCCTGGAGGGAATCCTCCTCCTCTCAGACTAACAGCCTCATGATCCGGCCCAGCAGGAATTATTTGGCAAATGTTCCTAAAAGGTCACACAGTGTCCATGACAGACATGTGCACGGAAAAAATATTTCATTTTGGATCATTTCGTTGCGTTTTTGTTCGATAGGTTACCGTGATTTGTAATTTCAGATTGATTCGGACAATCAGTAATTCGTATTTCGGGTTGATTCGTTATTTTGTTTTTATTAATTATTTCGGATGTGAAACGGATGAATTGTGTTTAGATTTAGGTGTAACAAAAAAAAATGTCTAACCTCCTGTCTTTGCTGGTGAAACCTATTCAGCACCATGGATAGCAGCTCTGCGGGGGCTCCGTAGCTCTGCGGGGGCTCCGTAGCTCTGCGGGGGCTCCGTAGCTCTGCGGGGCTGCTGTCCTTGGTACTGACTAGGTTTCAGCACCATTGACAGTCCCCGCCGAACATAGCAAGACTGAAGGAAAGAAGACAAAAACGCTGCGTTCGGCAAGGAAAAAAAAGCCTCGTTTTACAATAAAATAGGAATCCAAAAATTTCACCAAAAAAATCCTGAAAAATGCCTAAAAAAATTCTAAAAAAGAAATAAAGAAACTTTTTGCTGCAAATGAAAAGAATAAACATTTAATAAAAACAGGGATTTTATTTCAATTGAAACTTATAGGATTCGCCTGATTAAACCTGTCGAAAGAAGCCACTGAACATCAGGTTTAGAAATTCGAGTTAGACGCTAGGGTCGGAATTTATAACCGTGAATTTCGCTGATTCGTTCCAAAGGATTAATTAGGCGAATCCTACAGGTTTCAATATAAAAAAAATTCCTGTTTTTATTAAATATTTATTCGGCCATTTATTCTTTTCGTTTGCAGCAAAAAGTCTATTTATTTATTGTTTAGGATTTTTTTAAGCATTTTTGGGGATTTTTTGGGTGAAATTGCTGAACAAAAATGGAATCAATTTGTTCATTTAGTTTCGTTTCGGACGGATCCGATTCGTATTTCAGAAGTTCTTCCAAAATATGAATCGAGTAAAAGTCGTCCAAATTTTGATTCGGAACAAAACGAAACGCACATGTCTAGTTCATGCCACAAAACCAGTTTGTCATTATATGAAATGGGCGTGTGAATGGTGGCCAAAGGGCATTTCAGACGTTCCCTCTAAGGCTAGGGTCAGACTAACGCATTTTTCACATTGTCCGTGAAAATGTGCGTTCGAAGAATGGACGTATTTTTTCACGGAATACGCAATAGCGGTCATACTATGCGCAGTTTCATCCGTGATTTTGTACGGATCATCAATAAAACACTTCTTGCATCTGGACGTTATGTTGGCCGGACATTAGCAGCGTCTGATGTCTCCAATTCACGCACACACGCCGCTAGCGGACGCAGCGCACTCTGTACGTCAGTACTAGTGGTTTAACGTTCTCGAAAAAATGCGTTCATTTTCCACTTGCGTTGCGCAGCCGGACTTTTGTGCGACCGTACTTCGTATATTGGCCGTCATTGCCCGGCATCTGCTGCTAGTGCGGCCGTGATTAAGTGCGCCTGCACGCGCGTTCGCACTGCCTCAGTCTGACCCTAGCCTAATACCTTTGTTACGCGGCAATAAACCCACAGATTCGCTTTCACAGATAATTCTTACTACGGAAATCCCAATATAAGAACATGGAACCCGACTCCATTGATGGAGGCAATGAGGGGGAACGTTCACCAAGGAGCCGCCACCCCCACCAAGGAGAAACCTTTACCAGGGAGCCCCCACCCCCACCAAGGAGAAACCTTTACCAGGGAGCCGCCACCCCCACCAAGGAGAAACCTTTACCAGGGAGCCGCCACCCCCACCAAGGAGAAACCTTTACCAGGGAGCCGCCACCCCCACCAAGGAGAAACCTTTACCAGGGAGCCGCCACCCCCATCAAGGAGAAACCTTCACTAGGGAGCCGCCACCCCCACCAAGGAGAAACCTTCACTAGGGAGCCTCCACCCCCACCAAGGAGAAACCTTCACTAGGGAGCCTCCACCCCCACCAAGGAGAAACCTTTACCAGGGAGCCGCCCCCACCAAGGAGAAACCTTCACTAGGGAGCCGCCACCCCCATCAAGGAGAAACCTTCACTAGGAGCCGCCACCCCCATCAAGGAGAAACCTTCACTAGGGAGCCGCCACCCCCACCAAGGAGAAACCTTCACTAGGGAGCCTCCACCCCCACCAAGGAGAAACCTTTACCAGGGAGCCGTCACCCCCACCAAGGAGAAACCTTTATCAGGGAGCTGCCATCACTGCCTAAGAGAACTGTACACCAAGGAAACGCCACCACCGCCCACATATGGTCTTAATAAACCCACAGATTTCACTTTCACAGACGATTCTTACCGCATTCATCAAGGAGCCGCCCCCACCAAGGAGAAACAGTCACCAAGGAGCCGACACCACTGCCAAGGAAAGACATTCACCAAGGAGCTGGCGCCACCTCCAAGGAGAAGCGTTCACCAAGCAGCCGTCACCAAGGAAAAACATTCACCAAAGAGAAGCCACCACTGCCAAGGAGAAACGTTCACCAAATGGCCAACACCACCAAGGAGAAACTTTCTCCAAGGAGCTGCCTCTACTAAAGAGAAACATTCACCTAGGAGCTGGTGCTGGTGATGAAGAGAAACCTTCACCTAGGAGCTGGTGCCACCAGCACGGAGGATCGTTCCCCAAGGAGAACCATACCTAAAGATCTGATGCTGCCACCAAGGAGGAATAGTCACCAAAGAGCCGTCGCCAAGGAGAAACGTTCATCAAGGAGCTGGCGCCACCTCCAAGGAGAAACGTTCATCAAGGAGCTGTTGCCACTTCCAAGGAGAAACGTTCATCAAGGAGCTGTTGCCACCTCCAAGGAGAAACGTTCATCAAGGAGCTGGCGCCACGTCCAAGGAGAAACGTTCAACGTAATTCAGAAAGCTCTTTTCTTCTCCCGGAAATTTAAAAATCCCAAAAAGGGCCCTGAGCCTGGATCTAATCTATGAGGAACACATGGACGTTCAGGGCCAGAACCTGTTCCAGGAAGAACACACAGACATTCTGGGCAGGACCTGATCCGTGTAAAACACATGGATGTTCTAGGCCTGGCCCGAAACTATGAAGAACACACAGATGTTCTGGACTTGGACCTGATGAAGAACGAATGGACTTTGAGAAATTGAATCTATAAAATGTAAATTACCTGAACAAAGCCAAAGGGGAAATGTCGATCCGTTTGGCCACTCGATCCTTCATGAAAGCTTTGTCTCCAGTTCTCGATCATAGCAGGGAAGGTGCAGTTATAGAGATTGGTGTTCATGCCCGTGTTCTGCTCCCCTAAACATACCAAAAGCACACAAACTCTAACATTGGCCCGTGTATCTACCAATAAATATCTCGTGTTGTGAGCGATGGGATTAATCCCCCCACACACACACTTTTACCTTGGTACCAGATGGCGCCTTTGATGGTCATGTTGAGTAAAGGATGGATCATGGCGTTCCACAGGACGGAGTAAGTGCAGGGCCCAGAGTAATAAAACCTGCAGACAGATTACAATGCAGCACACTGTCATGTTAACAGATTTAGAGATTTCACCTACAGCAGAGGAAAGAAGAGTCCTCTGTCCGAGCACATGGTTCTTTAAGATCCAACAGATTTTTTTTGCTTTGATTTTGACTTTTTTCTGGAAAATTCTAGCACTTAACAAGGTTGGCCCCAATGTTACCGGTCAGTGGGGCCCAAACCCTCTACTGTCCATATGTGATACACGGAACAAGGGAGCGACGTGATCAATGTGTCTGTTATATTCAGCCATGAGAGGTCTCCCTGATGAGCCGTCACCACCGATATGCGGGCAGGAGAAATAATAACTTCAACGTGCTGGAGGTCATCCCGTATCCGGTCTCATTACAGGGATACATCTCACAACGGAGGGGCCGGATCACTGATTCTAATGGATGAGTGTGGACTGAGGGATCCCGACACATTCGGCACCTGATGGGTCTACATCCAGGAAACCATCCTGTGCTCTTATAGAAAGATGTGACACCCCCCACAGGAGAATGAAGCTATGGCTCCTCTGATACCTCGGCACAGCCATGCTCTTATAGAAAGGCACGTCCATTTAATGGACAGAATCCCTATACAGGTGACCTGGAGGCTCCATCCAACCCCTGCACCATGAAGGAGGTGTATGTGATGGCTGCAGGTTCAATATTTACCAGTCCATACACATGTCTTGTCCTCCATTTCCTGAGAGACCACATTCTGCCAGCGCTTTCTTAGAGGACCAGGCTTCCACCGGCGTGCCACCCCACACCGACTCCACCAATCCGATGGGATACTTCAGCCTGCGGTGCAGGTGGCGGCCGAACAGCCAGCAGACAGCCGAGAAATACGTGAAGTCTCCGTTTCCGAGGGTCTCTTCATCATGAAAGTGAGAGCAAAGAGCCGTCAGGATTCGATTCAGGAAAACCCCAAATTAACGTGGTAACCGGAACAGGGCGATAAGCTCAAACCAAAGGGGATTCATCAAAAACGAGATTATTCACTCGCATTGTGGGATAAGAAAAGGCGGAATTTTGATCCCCACCCCTGCCCTGGATTCCTTAGATATTTCTAGAAATAATAGGTCATGGATTGAGATTTATTCCGTAGTAATTGAGTAATGAGAAGCAATCAGCCTGGTGATACGTCTACACCAGGGGCTGTGCCATGTCACATCATTCACACCATTAAACCCCTCGCTGGGGGGGGGGACACAACCAGAGCTCTCGTGGGAGCAATCTATTCACCGTCACTACAACTGCCCCAAAAATAGAGCATTCCAGGTCATTCACTGCGATTTTTAGAATCGGCGGCAGTAACCAGGAACTGTGCATTTCATGCGGAATCAGATACGTAGATATATCGTCACATTTTCCTGGTTGATTCTCCACGATTCCCAGTTTAGTGAATAAGCCCCACAAATCACACAATCTGACGTCAGATCACGCAATAAACTGATTTATTATTTTTAGTTACGGATTCAGAATTCTATAGATTACATGCGTTTCACAGACGTACGGGGAGTGGGCAGGGACCACTGGAGGTCCACCTTGGCCAGGTCTTGCAGCTCGGTCGGTGAGGTCTCCAGGGCAGCGGTGAACAGGCGGACATGCGGGTAATGGACGGCTTTATGTAACTCGTCGCTGGCGTTAAATATCTGTATAACAAGAGAACACTTCCCGGGTCACAGGAAAAAGCAACAGAAACCTTGAACACACATACAGGTAAGGGTTAAAGCAACGCGGTCATTCTCCCAGGCAGGAACCAGGAAGTGGCTGCAGACAGCATGGGATGACAGCACAGCAGCCAATCAGATTCTAGGATTTGCAGAGAGCTCCCAGCATACCGCTGGGCAGGAAACAGGAAGTGGCTGCAGACAGTGTGTGAAGACAGCACAGCAGCCAATCAGATTCTAGGATTTGCAGAGAGCTCCCAGCATACCGCTGGGCAGGAAACAGGAAGTGGCTGCAGACAGTGTGTGAAGACAGCACAGCAGCCAATCAGATTCTAGGATTTGCAGAGAGCTCCCAGCATACCGCTGGGCAGGAAACAGGAAGTGGCTCTTTGTACCTTCTGGAAATGTTCTGCAGAAAGTTCTAGGTGTCGCGTGACACAGAAGTTTTATAAAACATGAGATCTGCCTCAGTAAATAATATACTATACACCTGCCCCCCCCCAGACAACGCCCCGGGGGCCTCAGAGAGTAACGATGAAGGGGCTAAAGCAGTTTTCTGTAGTTCTAGAAGATTCTCGCTCTTTGGATCCTCGTATCCCCCCTCTCACCCTTTCTTTAACCACGTGGCATCTTGTTTTTCACTCACTTTCTGACACGTCTAATGTTTCTAAGACCCCCTATTCCTGAGATACGCAGAATATCTGCTCTGGAAGGTCTTTGTGGAAGACGTCTTCTATCCCGCCATGTGCTCCTGCCTGGAGGAAGAGCTGACAATGTGTTAACAATGTTTAAATACCAGGAGCAAAGCAGAGAGAATTCACAGACGCACACGCGTGTAGACATGTGTTTCCGCGTTGGTGAACGGCGAGGCCGGAAGCCAGAGAAGGATTCAGGTTAAAGGCCGCGGCAGGATGTTATACGAGGACTCACACAGGTAACACAAATGATTAATACCTGCGACACGGTCATCTCCATGTTACTCTGCCCCCCGCACAGCCAGACGTCCCCAAATAAAATGTCCTGTAATGTGATGTTCGTGATTTGCTCCTCGTGATTTTGAAGGGCGAGCAGCCAATAGGGTCCTCCATGATCCACCGGATCCAGGATCACCTTCCAGACTCCCTCGGGTCCTGCGGGAAGCATTGTTTATACTGTGTGATGGGATCTTATATATCTTATCACACGTGATCTGTTTTGCAGAGACAGCGAGAGGATCGGGATCACACACGGACAAGGAATCTGGAAAAGCCCCAGGATCCACCACAGCGAAGCAAAAAAAATCATCAGATCCGCAGGAGAAAAGACACGAAAACTGTGAAATATACAAAACTGGGGGAGAACAAGCATCGGTAAATTGAGAGGCACAAGGACAAGCCTTCTGTCCCATTCCACAGGAAGCCGCGATACGGAGGAGGTGACGGACGGCACGAGGAGGTGAAGGCGACATAAAGCACCGACAATAAATATACAACAAAACATAAAGCTCCCAGCACCGGAGACATTCATCACGTTACCGGTTATGAAGTCAGACTTCTTGGTGACGGCATCCTTCTCTTTATAAAGGGACACGGTCACTCTGGCTCCAACCTCGCCAAAACCCCACACCACGGCTTGGGACGGCGCCATCTGCAGGACCATGTGATCAGCATAATACGAGGCGAATCGGAACGTGCATTCTGGTACAAAATAACACAAAGCAATGAACACTCAGGAAAGCGGCTACAGCCACACCGGGGACAGAAAACCTAAACTCTGCAGAATAGACATTCAATAAAAACACAAGAAATGCTGCATTTTCTGTATGTGTCACATGTTATTATGGGGGGGGGCAGGGGCTGCACGGGGGGCTTTATCCCATCCATGCCTTCCATACAACACCCCAAACCCCACCTTCCATACAACACCCCAAACCCCACCGTCCATATCACACCCCAAACCCCACCTTCCATACAACACCCCAAGCACCACCTTCCATACAACACCCCAAGCACCACCTTCCATATCACACCCCAAACCCCACCTTCCATACAACACCCCAAACCCCACCGTCCATATCACACCCCAAACCCCACCTTCCATACAAGACCCCAAGCACCACCTTCCATACAACACCCCAAACCCCACCGTCCATACAACACCCCAAACCCCACCTTTCATACAACACCAAACCCCACCTTCCATACAACACCCCAAACTCCACCTTCCATACAACACCCCAAACCCCACCTTCCATACAACACCCCAAACCCCACGTCCATATCACACCCCCAAGCACCACCTTCCATATCACACCCCAAACCCCACCTTCCATACAACACCCCAAGCACCACCTTCCATACAACACCCCAAACCCCACCGTCCATATCACACCCCAAACCCCAGCTTCCATACAACACCCCAAACGCCACCTTCCATACAACACCCCAAACCCCACCTTCCATACAACACCCCAACCCCACCGTCCATACAACACCCCAAACCCCACCGTCCATACAACACCCTAAACCCCACCTTTCATACAACACCAAACCCCACCGTCCATATCACACCCCAAACCCCACCTTCCATACAACACCCCAAACCCCACCGTCCATATCACACCCCAAACCCCACCTTCCATACAAGACCCCAAGCACCACCTTCCATACAACACCCCAAACCCCACCTTCCATACAACACCCCAAACCCCACCTTTCATACAACACCAAACCCCACCTTCCATACAACACCCCAAACTCCACCTTCCATACAACACCCCAAACCCCACCTTCCATACAACACCCCAAACCCCACGTCCATATCACACCCCCAAGCACCACCTTCCATATCACACCCCAAACCCCACCTTCCATACAACACCCCAAGCACCACCTTCCCTACAACACCCCAAACCCCACCTTCCATATCACACCCCAAACCCCAGCTTCCATACAACACCCCAAACCCCACCTTCCATACAACACCCCAACCCCACCGTCCATACAACACCCCAAACCCCACCATCCATACAACACCCCAAACCCCACCTTTCATACAACACCAAACCCCACCGTCCATACAACACCCCAAACCCCACCTTCCATACAACACCCCAAACTCCACCTTCCATACAACACCCCAAACCCCACCGTCCATATCACACCCCCAACCCCACCTTCCATACAACACCCCAAGCACCACCTTCCATATCACACCCCAAACCCCACCTTCCATACAACACCCCAAACCTCACCTTCCATACAACACCCCAAGCACCACCTTCCATATCACACCCCAAACCCCACCTTCCATACAACACCCCAAACCCCACGTTCCATACAACACCCCAAACCCCACCTTCCATACAACACCCAAAACCCCACCGTCCATACAACACTGCAGCTACTAACCCAGGACCATAAACCTGAGACATGTTGCCCCTTGGCATATTGAGGGAGACAGGGAGGGTCTGTATGAATTGACCAGGAGAGACCCCAGGGCCAGGCTTTGATGCAGAGGAATGAAGGAACATTAGAAGAGCCTGGATTACGAGGACAATAACAAGGTTTGCCAAGCCAGAAATTGAGGGAAATTTATCATTTTTAGGCTAAAATAGCCAAGCTGGAAAAGAAACTATTAAAGTGAGATCCTCATTCATTTCTCCTCAAGTCACAGTTTAGTGAATAAGCCTGACTTGTGTTTACTCTGTCACCAGACACATCGTGTCCTGAATGTGCGGCCGGTCGTGTCACCTCAGCCTCGTGACTCCTGAGTAACAGGAACTTGATTGTAAAAGCAAAAAGTGGAAAAAAAAACAATTAGACTTCACGAGAAACCTGAAAATCATGTATAATGTGCCGGATCTGCGACCAAGGGACACCTGCCTCCCACCGACACCTAAAATCAACACGTACCCCAAAAACCAATCTGAATTCTGTCTGCAGGAACAAGATCACACATCAACACACCGAATAAACACATGGGGAGCGTACCCCCATCCATCACCCTACAACACGAACACGCCACAAGAAACCTTTCACACACACACACCGCACATTACTGTGAGTTTTATTGCTGGAGGAACTCTGTGATACGCACACACTGCACGTTACTGTGAGTTTTATTGCTATGGAGCTCTGTGATACGCTCATACACACTGCACATTACGGTTTGTTTTATTGCTGTGGAGCTCTGTGATCCGCTCATACACACCGCACATTATGGTTTGTTTTATTGCTGTGGAGCTCTGTGATACGCTCATACACACCGCACATTACTGTGAGTTTTATTGCTGTGGAGCTCTGTGATCCGCTCATACACGCTGCACATTACGGTTTGTTTTATTGCTGTGGAGCTCTGTGATACGCTCATACACACCACACATTACGGTTTGTTTTATTGCTGTGGAGTTCTGTGATACGCTCATACACACCGCACATTACTGTGAGTTTTATTGCTGTGGAGCTCTGTGATGCACTCATACACACCGCGCATTACTGTGAGTTTTATTGCTGTGGATCTCTGTGATATGCACATACACATTGCACATTACTGTGAGTTTTATTGCTGTGGAGCTCTGTGATCCGCTCATACACACCGCACATTGCGGTTTGTTTTATTGCTGTGGAGCTCTGTGATGCACTCATACACACCGCGCATTACTGTGAGTTTTATTGCTGTGGAGCTCTGTGATATGCACATACACATTGCACATTACTGTGAGTTTTATTGCTATGGAGCTCTGTGATACGCTCATACACACCGCACATTACTGTGAGTTTTATTGCTGAGGAACTCCGTGATACACTCATACACACCGCACATTACTATTTCTTGTTTAGCTGTGAATATTCCCATACACAGTGCAAATTGCTGAGAAGTCTATTGTTGTGGAGTTGTATTGTATTCTGGGCTCCCTGGTGGGGCGGCTTGGTGTATAAGAGAGGGGGCGCTGGCACTGGTGTCCTATACGGCAGATACAGAGGGAAGGGGCGCAGACAGAACCTACCTGCAGAGCAGAGCAGAGCCAGGTAGAGCAGCACTTCAGTGACAGACATTGCGTTCAGTTTGTGCTGCAGCAGGAAGTTATTGAAGTAAACACGGGTTTACCCAGGAGGAGGGCGCAGTGAATTTAGGGCAGGACACGGCTCTGGACGGCAATGACTGTTTGCTTCAACTACAAGAGTTATTACACAGTGAACTGAGGGAGAATATTATCAAATGCGTATTACAGGTGGGGATATACAGAGGTTATTACAGGAAGGTGGTATACAGAGGTTATTACAGGAAGGGGATATACAGAGGTTATTACAGGAAGGTGGTATATAGAGGTTATTACAGGAGGGGGATATACAGAGGTTATTACAGGAGGGGATATACAGAGGTTATTACAGGAGGGGATATACAGAGGTTATTACAGGAGGGGATATACAGAGGTTATTACAGGTGGGGATATACAGAGATTATTACAGGAGGGGATATACAGAGGTTATTACAGGAGGGGGATATACAGAGGCTATTACAGGAAGGTGGTATACAGAGGTTATTACAGGAGGGGGATATACAGAGGTTATTACAGGAGGGGATATACAGAGGTTATTACAGGAGGTGGTATACAGAGGTTATTACAGGAGGTGGTATACAGAGGTTATTACAGGAAGGTGGTCTCCAAAGAATAAGAAGAGTCGACTGCAGTATGCCAAAAGTCATGTGGACAAACCACAGAAGTTTTGGGATAGTGTTCTGTGGACTGATGAAACAAAATTAGAACTGTTTGGGCCCATGGATCAACACTATGTTTGGAGGAGGAAGAACAAGGCCTATGAGGAAAAGAACACCTTGCCTACTGTGAAGCATGGCGGGGGGTCAATCATGCTTTGGGGCTGTTTTGCTTCTGCAGGTACAGGGAAGCTTCAGCGTGTGCAAGGTACCATGAATTCTCTTCAGTACCAGGAGATATTGGATGACAATGTGATGCAGTCCGTCACAAAACCTGAGGCTTGGGAGACGTTGGACCTTTCAACAGGACAATGATCCCAAGCATACCTCCAAGTCCACTAGAGCATGGTTGCAGATTAAAGGCTGGAACATTTTGGAGTGGCCATCGCAGTCACCTGACTTAAATCCGATTGAGAACCTCTGGTGGGACTTAAAGAAAGCAGTTGCAGTGCGCAAGCCTAAGAATGTGACTGAACTGGAGGCTTTTGCCCATGACGAATGGGCGAAGATACCCGTAGATGGCTGCAAGACACTTGTGTCAAGCTATGCTTCACGGTTAAAAGCTGTTATAACTGTAAAAGGATGTTGTACTAAGTACTAAGATTGAATGTCACTTGGGGGTTGAATAAAACTGATAATGATGTGAGCACAGAAAAGACATTTGTGGTTATTTCATTATAAATCCACAGGTGTTTTCAATACCTGATTGAAAACACTTGAATGAACCTCTGTTCTTCAGAGTGGTAGTCTTTAAGGGGTTGAATAATTGTGTCAATGAAGAATTCACAAAAGAAACATTTACTACTGTATTACAAAACCAATTGATGTCATTTTAGTTGCATATGGTTCTTTAAAAAGTCCTTGTAGGATTTCATTCTGAATACAATTACAAATGTCACTAAATTCCCTAAAACCCTTTACAGCATTGGGGGTTGAATCATTTTGAACACAACTGTACTTCGTTTGCAGTGTGTTATATGGATTTTGAACATACAAGTTGTACATTTCACACAGAGGCCTCTCAGGCTGAGCTTAATTACAGGTGTCCTGCTGAGGTTTATTATTCCACACCCTTTGTGTCAGGCTTTGTCACAGAATTCTCTGTAAATTTATAGTGACATTTCCACTGTGTCAGTAATCTGTGGAGCCTTCCTGGGACATATCTATAAAACTAACACCCATCCTTCCGGCAATCAACTGATCGTAGCTGATATTACAGGTCACCAGATCAAACAGGTCAAACACTCCTGCATCCAGGAGGTGAGGCGCAGGAAGGAGCTGCCCTGTACCGCGCAGGAGGTGAGGCGCAGGAAGGAGCTGCCCTGTACCGCGCAGGAGGTGAGGCGCAGGAAGGAGCTGCCCTGTACCGCGCAGGAGGTGAGGCGCAGGAAGGAGCTGCCCTGTACCGCGCAGGAGGTGAGGCGCAGGAAGGAGCTGCCATGTACCGCGCAGGAGGTGAGGCGCAGGAAGGAGCTGCCCTGTACCGCGCAGGAGGTGAGGCGCAGGAAGGAGCTGCCCTGTACCGCGCAGGAGGTGAGGCGCAGGAAGGAGCTGCCCTGTACCGCGCAGGAGGTGAGGCGCAGGAAGGAGCTGCCCTGTACCGCGCAGGAGGTGAGGCGCAGGAAGGAGCTGCCCTGTACCGCGCAGGAGGTGAGGCGCAGGAAGGAGCTGCCCTGTACAACGCAGGAGGTGAGGCGCAGGAAGGAGCTGCCCTGTACAACGCAGGAGGTGAGGCGCAGGAAGGAGCTGCCCTGTACCACGCAGGAGGTGAGGCGCAGGAAGGAGCTGCCATGTACCGCGCAGGAGGTGAGGCGCAGGAAGGAGCTGCCATGTACCGCGCAGGAAGGAGCTGCCCTGTACCGCGCAGGAGGTGAGGCGCAGGAAGGAGCTGCCCTGTACCGCCCAGGAGGTGAGGCGCAGGAAGGAGCTGCCCTGTACCGCGCAGGAGGTGAGGCGCAGGAAGGAGCTGCCCTGTACCGCGCAGGAGGTGAGGCGCAGGAAGGAGCTGCCCTGTACCGCGCAGGAGGTGAGGCGCAGGAAGGAGCTGCCCTGTACCGCGCAGGAGGTGAGGCGCAGGAAGGAGCTGCCCTGTACCGCGCAGGTGAGGCGCAGGAAGGAGCTGCCATGTACCTCGCAGGAGGTGAGGCGCAGGAAGGAGCTGCCCTGTACCGCGCAGGAGGTGAGGCGCAGGAAGGAGCTGCCCTGTACCGCGCAGGAGGTGAGGCGCAGGAAGGAGCTGCCCTGTACCGCGCAGGAGGTGAGGCGCAGGAAGGAGCTGCCCTGTACCGCGCAGGAAGGAGCTGCCCTGTACCGCGCAGGAAGGAGCTGCCCTGTACCGCGCAGGAAGGAGCTGCCCTGTACCGCGCAGGAAGGAGCTGCCCTGTACCGCGCAGGAGGTGAGGCGCAGGAAGGAGCTGCCCTGTACCGCGCAGGAGGTGAGGCGCAGGAAGGAGCTGCCCTGTACCGCGCAGGAGGTGAGGCGCAGGAAGGAGCTGCCCTGTACCGCGCAGGAGGTGAGGCGCAGGAAGGAGCTGCCCTGTACTGCGCAGGAGGTGAGGCGCAGGAAGGAGCTGCCCCGTACCGCGCAGGAGGTGAGGCGCAGGAAGGAGCTGCCCTGTACCGCGCAGGAGGTGAGGCGCAGGAAGGAGCTGGCCTGTACCGCGCAGGAGGTGAGGCGCAGGAAGGAGCTGCCCTGTACCGCGCAGGAGGTGAGGCGCAGGAAGGAGCTGCCCTGTACCGCGCAGGAGGTGAGGCGCAGGAAGGAGCTGGCCTGTACCGCGCAGGAGGTGAGGCGCAGGAAGGAGCTGCCATGTACCGCGCAGGAGGTGAGGCGCAGGAAGGAGCTGCCATGTACCGCGCAGGAGGTGAGGCGCAGGAAGGAGCTGCCCTGTAACAAGCAGAGGGGGGGCGCAGGAAGGAGCTGCCCTGTAACAAGCAGAGGGGGGGCGCAGGAAGGAGCTGCCCTGTAACAAGCAGAGGGGGGGCGCAGGAAGGAGCTGCCCTGAGACACGCAGAGGGGGAGCGCAGGAAGGAGCTGCCCTGTAACACGCAGAGGGGGAGCGCAGGAAGGAGCTGCCCTGTAACACGCAGAGGGGGAGCGCAGGAAGGAGCTGCCCTGTACCGCGCAGGAGGTGAGGCGCTGGAAGGAGCTGCCCTGAGACACGCAGAGGGGGAGCGCAGGAAGGAGCTGCCCTGAGACACGCAGAGGGGGAGCGCGGGAAGGAGCTGCCCTGAGACACGCAGAGGGGGAGCGCGGGAAGGAGCTGCCCTGTAACACGCAGAGGGGGAGCGCGGGAAGGAGCTGCCCTGTAACACGCAGAGGGGGAGCGCGGGAAGGAGCTGCCCTGTGACACGCAGAGGGGGAGCGCAGGAAGGAGCTGCCCTGAGACACGCAGAGGGGAGCGCAGGAGGAGCTGCCCTGTAACACGCAGAGGGGGAGCGCAGGAAGGAGCTGCCCTGAGACACGCAGAGGGGGAGCGCAGGAAGGAGCTGCCCTGTGACACGCAGAGGGGGAGCGCAGGAAGGAGCTGCCCTGAGACACGCAGAGGGGGAGCGCAGGAAGGAGCTGCCCTGAGACACGCAGAGGGGGAGCGCAGGAAGGAGCTGCCCTGTAACACGCAGAGGGGGAGCGCAGGAAGGAGCTGCCCTGTGACACGCAGAGGGGGAGCGCAGGAAGGAGCTGCCCTGTGACACGCAGCCATTGCATGAGGGAAATCAGTGGCCTAATCATGGCAGATCACATGGGATCCCAACCAGATTAATCAAGCGATATCCTACTACTGGTCTGGCAGTGTATGGGCTGTTCAGGCTCCTGGGTTTATAGCAGGAAGTCTTCTCTATCCCTATACAGAGTAAGAGGAGGACATGACTGACATAAGGACGCCCCGCCTCCTAAATACGATATACAAATCGCGCAATGAGGCATTATGTCCCCTCCTGCTGGCCGTAACAGGGATCTGTCTCCATGGAAACAGAGCGCGGCGCCATGGAGACAGAGATAAACAAGGAAACGGCTCAACTGTGACAGCGACAACTGAGGGGAGTGAGTGTCATGTGGATAAATCCCCTCCCTGTATGGGATCTAACACCCCCCCCTTTATGGGATCTAACACCCCCCCCCCTTTATGGGATATAACCCCCCCTTTATGGGATATAACCCCCCCTTTATGGGATATAACCCCCCCCCTATGGGATATAACCCCCCCTATGGGATCTAACACCCCCCCCCCTTTATGGGATATACCCCCCCCCATGGGATATAATAGGGATGTAGCATAGTGACTATATACAGAATGCTCCTGTAAACATGTAACACAGTGACTATATACAGAATGCACCTGTAAACATGTAACACAGTGACTATATACAGAATGCGCCTGTAAACATGTAACATAGTGACTATATACAGAATGCGCCTGTAAACATGTAACACAGTGACTATATACAGAATGCACCTGTAAACATGTAACACAGTGACTATATACAGAATGTACCTGTAAACATGTAACACAGTGACTATATACAGAATGCACCTGTAAACATGTAACACAGTGACTATATACAGAATGCACCTGTAAACATGTAACACAGTGACTATATACAGAATGCACCTGTAAACATGTAACACAGTGACTATATACAGAATGCGCCTGTAAACATGTAACATAGTGACTATATACAGAATGCGCCTGTAAACATGTAACACAGTGACTATATACAGAATGCACCTGTAAACATGTAACACAGTGACTATATACAGAATGTGCCTGTAAACATGTAACATAGTGACTATATACAGAATGCGCCTGTAAACATGTAACACAGTGACTATATATAGAATGCACCTGTAAACATGTAACACAGTGACTATATACAGAATGCACCTGTAAACATGTAACATAGTGACTATATACAGAATGCACCTGTAAACATGTAACACAGTGACTATATACAGAATGCACCTGTAAACATGTAACACAGTGACTATATACAGAATGCACCTGTAAACATGTAACATAGTGACTATATACAGAATGCGCCTGTAAACATGTTACATAGTGACTATATACAGAATGCACCTGTAAACATGTAACATAGTGACATATACAGAATGCGCCTGTAAACATGTAACATAGTGACTATATACAGAATGCGCCTGTAAACATGTAACACAGTGACTATATACAGAATGCACCTTTAAACATGTAACATAGTGACTATATACAGAATGCACCTGTAAACATGTAACATAGTGACTATATACAGAATGCACCTGTAAACATGTAACAGTGACTATATACAGAATGTGACTGTAAACATGTAACACAGTGACTATATTCAGAATGCGCCTGTAAACATGTAACATAGTGACTATATACAGAATGCGCCTGTAAACATGTAACACAGTGACTATATACAGAATGCGCCTGTAAACATGTAACACAGTGACTATATTCAGAATGCGCCTGTAATGTAAACATGTAACATAGTGACTATATACAGAATGCGCCTGTAAACATGTAACACAGTGACTATATACAGAATGCACCTTTAAACATGTAACACAGTGACTATATACAGAATGCACCTGTAAACATGTAACATAGTGACTATATTCAGAATGCGCCTGTAAACATGTAACATAGTGACTATATACAGAATGCGCCTGTAAACATGTAACACAGTGACTATATACAGAATGCGCCTGTAAACATGTAACACAGTGACTATATTCAGAATGCGCCTGTAATGTAAACATGTAACATAGTGACTATATACAGAATGCACCTGTAAACATGTAACACAGTGACTATATACAGAATGCGCCTGTAAACATGTAACACAGTGACTATATACAGAATGCGCCTGTAAACATGTAACACAGTGACTATATACAGAATGCACCTGTAAACATGTAACACAGTGACTATATACAGAATGCACCTGTAAACATGTAACACAGTGACTATATACAGAATGCACCTGTAAACATGTAACACAGTGACTATATACAGAATGCACCTGTAAACATGTAACACAGTGACTATATACAGAATGCACCTGTAAACATGTAACACAGTGACTATATACAGAATGCGCCTGTAAACATGTAACACAGTGACTATATAACAGAATGCACCTGTAAACATGTAACACAGTGACTATATACAGAATGCGCCTGTAAACATGTAACACAGTGACTATATACAGAATGCGCCTGTAAACATGTAACACAGTGACTATATACAGAATGCGCCTGTAAACATGTAACACAGTGACTATATACAGAATGCGCCTGTAAACATGTAACACAGTGACTATATACAGAATGCGCCTGTAAACATGTAACATAGTGACTATATACAGAATGCACCTGTAAACATGTAACACAGTGACTATATACAGAATGCGCCTGTTGTAAACATGTAACATAGTGACTATATACAGAATGCTCCTGTAAACATGTAACACAGTGACTATATACAGAATGCACCTGTAAACATGTAACACAGTGACTATATACAGAATGCACCTTTAAACATGTAACACAGTGACTATATACAGAATGCACCTGTAAACATGTAACACAGTGACTATATACAGAATGCACCTGTAAACATGTAACACAGTGACTATATACAGAATGCACCTGTAAACATGTAACACAGTGACTATATACAGAATGCACCTGTAAACATGTAACACAGTGACTATATACAGAATGCGCCTGTAAACATGTAACACAGTGACTATATACAGAATGCGCCTGTAAACATGTAACACAGTGACTATATACAGAATGCACCTGTAAACATGTAACACAGTGACTATATACAGAATGCGCCTGTAAACATGTAACACAGTGACTATATACAGAATGCACCTGTAAACATGTAACACAGTGACTATATACAGAATGCACCTGTAAACATGTAACACAGTGACTATATACAGAATGCGCCTGTAAACATGTAACACAGTGACTATATACAGAATGCACCTGTAAACATGTAACACAGTGACTATATACAGAATGCAGCCTGTAAACATGTAACACAGTGACTATATACAGAATGCGCCTGTAAACATGTAACACAGTGACTATATACAGAATGCACCTGTAAACATGTAACACAGTGACTATATACAGAATGCACCTGTAAACATGTACACAGTGACTATATACAGAATGCGCCTGTAAACATGTAACACAGTGACTATATACAGAATGCGCCTGTAAACATGTAACACAGTGACTATATACAGAATGCGCCTGTAAACATGTAACACAGTGACTATATACAGAATGCTCTGTAAACATGTAACACAGTGACTATATACAGAATGCGCCTGTAAACATGTAACACATGACTATATACAGAATGCACCTTTAAACATGTAACACAGTGACTATATACAGAATGCACCTGTAAACATGTAACACAGGACTATATACCAGATGCACCTGTAAACATGTAACACAGTGACTATATACAGAATGCACCTTTAAACATGTAACACAGTGACTTTTACAGAGTGTGCCGGTCTGGCTCACAGGAGTTTACAATCTAGAGGAGCAGAGGGCCCGGCTCACAGGAGTTTACAATCTAGAGGAGCAGAGGGCCCGGCTCACAGGAGTTTCACAATCTAGAGGAGCAGAGGGTCCGGCTCACAGGAGCTTACAATCTAGAGAGCAAGGGTCCGGCTCACAGGAGCTTACAATCTAGAGGAGCAGAGGGTCCGGCTCACAGGAGTTTACAATCTAGAGGAGCAGAGGGTCCGGCTCACAGGAGCTTACAATCTAGAGGAGCAGAGGGTCCGGCTCACAGGAGCTTACAATCTAGAGGAGCAGAGGGTCCGGCACACAGGAGTTTACAATCTAGAGGAGCAGAGGGTCCGGCTCACAGGAGTTTACAATCTAGAGGAGCAGAGGGCCCGGCTCACAGTAGCTTACAATCTAGAGGAGCAGAGGGTCCGGCTCACAGGAGTTTACAATCTAGAGGAGTAGAGGGTCCGGCTCACAGGAGTTTACAATCTAGAGGAGCAGAGGGTCCGGCTCACAGGCGTTTACAATCTAGAGGAGGAGAGGATCCGGCTCACAGGAGTTTACAATCTAGAGGAGCAGAGGGTCCGGCTCACAGGAGTTTACAATCTAGAGGAGCAGAGGGTCCGGCTCACAGGAGTTTACAATCTAGAGGAGGAGAGGATCCGGCTCACAGGAGCTTACAATCTAGAGGAGGAGAGGATCCGGCTCACAGGAGCTTACAATCTAGAGGAGCAGAGGGCCCGGCTCACAGGAGCTTACAATCTAGAGGAGGAGAGGATCCGGCTCACAGGAGCTTACAATCTAGAGGAGCAGAGGGTCCGGCTCACAGGAGTTTATAATCTAGAGGAGCAGAGGGTCCTGCTCACAGGAGTTTACAATCTAGAGGAGCAGAGGGTCCGTCTCACAGGAGTTTACAATCTAGAGGAGCAGAGGCTGCTCTCACAGGAGTTTACAATCTAGAGGAGCAGAGGGTCCGCTCACAGGAGTTTACAATCTAGAGGAGCAGAGGGCCCGGCTCACAGGAGTTTACAATCTAGAGGAGCAGAGGGTCCGGCTCACAGGAGTTTACAATCTAGAGGAGCAGAGGGTCCGGCTCACAGGAGCTTACAATCTAGAGGAGCAGAGGGCCCGGCTCACAGGAGTTTACAATCTAGAGGAGCAGAGGGTCCGGCTCACAGGAGTTTACAATCTAGAGGAGCAGAGGGTCCTGCTCACAGGAGTTTACAATCTAGAGGAGCAGAGGGTCCGGCTCACAGGAGCTTACAATCTAGAGGAGCAGAGGGCCCGCTCACAGGAGTTTACAATCTAGAGGAGCAGAGGGTCCGGCTCACAGGAGTTTACAATCTAGAAGAGCAGAGGGTCCGGCTCACAGGAGTTTACAATCTAGAGGAGCAGAGGGTCCGGCTCACAGGAGCTTACAATCTAGAGGAGCAGAGGGTCCGGCTCACAGGAGCTTACAATCTAGAGGAGCAGAGGGTCCGGCACACAGGAGTTTACAATCTAGAGGAGCAGAGGGTCCGGCTCACAGGATACAATCTAGAGGAGCAGAGGGCCCGGCTCACAGGAGTTTACAATCTAGAGGAGCAGAGGCCCGGCTCACAGGAGTTTACAATCTAGAGGAGCAGAGGGTCCGGCTCACAGGAGTTTACAATCTAGAGGAGCAGAGGGCCCGGCTCACAGGAGTTTACAATCTAGAGGAGCAGAGGGCCCGGCTCACAGAAGTTTACAATCTAGAGGAGCAGAGGGACCGGCTCACAGGAGCTTACAATCTAGAGGAGCAGAGGGTCCGGCTCACAGGAGTTTATAATCTAGAGGAGCAGAGGGTCCGGCTCACAGGAGTTTACAATCTAGAGGAGCAGAGGGTCCGTCTCACAGGAGCTTACAATCTAGAGGAGCAGAGGGTCCGGCTCACAGGAGTTTACAATCTAGAGGAGCAGAATGTGGAAAGGGTTTCATGTAGTGGAGCGGTCTCTGCCTCTGGGTTTTAGGGGTGTGTGATGGTGGTCTTGTCTCTGCAGGCAGAAGACGTCGGTGTGTCCATAAGATGTCTGTCCCGTTCTCTAACACAAACCTTCGTGTTCCCCGAGGCTTCGGAAACCTTCTTGAAGGCCTGACGCGGGAGGTGTTGCGGGAGCAGCCCGGGGACATCCCTCTCTTTGCCTCCAAGTACTTTGAAACTTTGCTGAAACAGAGACAAGGTGAGGTGGAGTGAATGGGTCGTCTCTTTGTACAGTCCTGTTGTAGAGCCGGTGTGGGTGATGTTTGATCCGTTTGTCTGCGTGGCGCTTGGTTCTTTGTCCCAGGGTTTGGTGGGGTCAGTGGACTCGGATCTGTCTCGCGGGTCGTTACTCGAGGCGCTGCTCGCCCCCTCTCCTTCTTGGGGGGTCAGTGGACTCGGATCTGTCTCGCGGGTCATTACTCGAGGTGCTGCTCGCCCCCTCTCCTTCTTGGGGGGTCAGTGGACTTGGATCTGTCTCGCGGGTCGTTACTCGAGGCGCTGCTCGCCCCCTCTCCTTCTTGGGGGGTCAGTGGACTCGGATCTGTCTCGCGGTCGTTACTCGAGGTGCTGCTCGCCCCCTCTCCTTCTTGGGGGTCAGTGGACTCGGATCTGTCTCGCGGGTCGTTACTCGAGGTGCTGCTCGCCCCCTCTCCTTCTTGGGGGTCAGTGGACTCGGATCTGTCTCGCGGGTCGTTACTCGAGGTGCTGCTCGCCCCCTCTCCTTCTTGGGGGGTCAGTGGACTCGGATCTGTCTCGCGGGTCGTTACTCGAGGCGCTGCTCGCCCCCTCTCCTTCTTGGGGGGTCAGTGGACTCGGATCTGTCTCGCGGGTCGTTACTCGAGGCGCTGCTCGCCCCCTCTCCTTCTTGGGGGGGTCAGTGGACTCGGATCTGTCTCGCAGGTCGTTACTCGAGGTGCTGCTCGCCCCCTCTCCTTCTTGGGGGGGTCAGTGACTCGGATCTCGGTCTCGCGGGTCGTTACTCGAGGTGCTGCTCGCCCCTCTCCTTCTTGGGGGTCAGTGGACTCGGATCTGTCTCGCGGGTCATTACTCAAGGCGCTGCTCGCCCCCTCTCCTCTGGGGTCAGTGGACTCGGATCTGTCTCGCAGGTCGTTACTCGAGGTGCTGCTCGCCCCCTCTCCTTCTTGGTGGGGTCAGTGGACTCGGATCTGTCTCGCGGGTCGTTACTCGAGGTGCTGCTCGCCCCCTCTCCTTCTTGGGGGGTCAGTGGACTCGGATCTGTCTCGCGGGTCGTTACTCGAGGTGCTGCTCGCCCCCTCTCCTTCTTGGGGGTCAGTGGACTCGGATCTGTCTCGCGGGTCGTTACTCGAGGCGCTGCTCGCCCCCTCTCCTTCTTGGGGGTCAGTGGACTCGGATCTGTCTCGCGGGTCGTTACTCGAGGCGCTGCTCGCCCCCTCTCCTTCTTGGGGGGTCAGTGGACTCGGATCTGTCTCGCGGTCGTTACTCGAGGCGCTGCTCGCCCCCTCTCCTTCTTGGGGGGTCAGTGGACTCGGATCTGTCTTGCGGGTCGTTACTCGAGGTGCTGCTCGCCCCCTCTCCTTCTTGGGGGTCAGTGGACTCGGATCTGTCTCGCGGGTCGTTACTCGAGGCGCTGCTCGCCCCCTCTCCTTCTTGGGGGTCAGTGGACTCGGATCTGTCTCGCGGGTCATACTCGAGGCGCTGCTCGCCCCCTCTCCTTCTTGGGGGGGTCAGTGGACTCGGATCTGTCTCGCGGGTCATTACTCGAGGCGCTGCTCGCCCCCTCTCCTTCTTGGGGGCGTCAGTGGACTCGGATCTGTCTCGCGGGTCGTTACTCGAGGAGCTGCTCGCCCCCTCTCCTTCTTGGGGGGGTCAGTGGACTCGGATCTGTCTCGCGGGTCGTTACTCGAGGCGCTGCTCGCCCCCTCTCCTTCTTGGGGGGTCAGTGGACTCGGATCTGTCTCGCGGGTCGTTACTCGAGGCGCTGCTCGCCCCCTCTCCTTCTTGGGGGGTCAGTGACTCGGATCTGTCTTGCGGGTCGTTACTCGAGGCGCTGCTCGCCCCCTCTCCTTCTTGGGGTCAGTGGACTCGGATCTGTCTCGCGGGTCGTTACTCGAGGCGCTGCTCGCCCCCTCTCCTTCTTGGGGGTCAGTGGACTCGGATCTGTCTCGCGGTCGTTACTCGAGGCGCTGCTCGCCCCCTCTCCTTCTTGGGGGTCAGTGGACTCGGATCTGTCTCGCGGGTCGTTACTCGAGGCGCTGCTCGCCCCCTCTCCTTCTTGGGGGGTCAGTGGACTCGGATCTGTCTCGCGGGTCGTTACTCGAGGCGCTGCTCGCCCCCTCTCCTTGGGGGGTCAGTGGACTCGGATCTGTCTCGCGGGTCGTTACTCGAGGTGCTGCTCGCCCCCTCTCCTTCTTGGGGTCAGTGGACTCGGATCTGTTCTCGCGGGTCGTTACTCGAGGCGCTGCTCGCCCCCTCTCCTTCTTGGGGGTCAGTGGACTCGGATCTGTCTCGCAGGTCGTTACTCGAGGCGCTGCTCGCCCCCTCTCCTCTTGTGGGGTCAGTGGACTCGGATCTGTCTCGCGGGTCGTTACTCGAGGTGCTGCTCGCCCCCTCTCCTTCTTGGGGGTCAGTGGACTCGGATCTGTCTCGCGGGTCATTACTCGAGGTGCTGCTCGCCCCCTCTCCTTCTTTTCAGTGGACTCGGATCTGTCTCGCGGGTCGTTACTCGAGGCGCTGCTCGCCCCCTCTCCTTCGTTTTCAGTGGACTCGGATCTGTCTCGCGGGTCGTTACTCGAGGTGCTGCTCGCCCCCTCTCCTTCTTGGGGGGTCAGTGGACTCGGATCTGTCTCGCGGGTCATTACTCGAGGTGCTGCTCGCCCCCTCTCCTTCTTTTCAGTGGACTCGGATCTGTCTCGCGGGTCGTTACTCGAGGCGCTGCTCGCCCCCTCTCCTCTCTTGGGGGGTCAGTGGACTCGGATCTGTCTCGCGGGTCGTTACTCGAGGCGCTGCTCGCCCCCTCTCCTTCTTGGGGTCAGTGGACTCGGATCTGTCTCGCGGGTCGTTACTCGAGGCGCTGCTCGCCCCCTCTCCTTCTTGGGGGTCAGTGGACTCGGATCTGTCTCGCGGGTCGTTACTCGAGGCGCTGCTCGCCCCCTCTCCTTCTTGGGGGTCAGTGGACTCGGATCTGTCTCGCGGGTCGTTACTCGAGGCGCTTCTCATTTCTCTCTCGTTCCTGTCATTAATCCCTTTTCGTTTTGCTTTTCTCAGAGTTGAAGTTTGAGCCGGCAGAATGGGGGGCGTCCCTGGACGACCGCTTCTACAACAACCACGCCTTCAACGTAAGTGAATGAGGGTGGTGGGGTGAGTGTGTGGCCCCCATGCAGTATCCACAGGGCACCTGCAGGGGGCAGGGCCAGAGAAACCGTAGTGTATGGTGCAGGTTTGGTAGATGTGCAGGATGATGTACATAGTAGTGGATGTGGATTGTCCTTCACTTAAATATGGAGCTGGTGGTTTCACAGCGTCGCGCTCCTCCTGGTGGCTCAGGGAAGGATTGTTCCCGTGTGGCTTCTTCTCCATCAGCACATTTCACACGTAATGACCCGTCGTTCAGTCACTGTGTTTTGTCTGTTTCCAGCGTGCGGAGATAAGTGCGCCCACCTCGGCCTCCGGAGGAATTCAGAACAGCACATGGAATAGCATGTCCCCCCTGGAGGGGGCGCCGCGCACCGACCGCTCACTCTCATCACCGCATGTGGAACAAAAGGTACCGCAATAATAACACAAACCTTCTGACACGCACAAAGCTTGCAGGAGCCGCTCAACCCCATCACCCGACAACACAACTGAGAATTACTTTACAATATACCCCAAAAATTCCTACAATGAAATTAAAACATCGCCCCCACCTAGCCGGTCGTTCAGTGCGATGCTGGATATCACGGGTTAAATGTGTGTTTGTGTGTGTGTGTGTGCCTGTTTATGACCCGCTTCCTTAAACTCAATCTTGCCGAAACTGAAATTCTCGTCATTCCTCCCTCCAAGAAGAACCCAATCCCACCTATCTCTCTACGAGTAAATGGACGCCCATTAGCCCAACACCCCAAGCTCGCTGCCGCGGTGTCACTTTTGACTCTGACCTAACATTCTCTTCCCACATCCAGACAGTGACCAAATACTGTTATTTTCAACACAGAAACATTGCCCGTGTCTGCCCCTTTCTCACACAAGATACCACAAAAGTGCTGTTCATGCTCCTTGTCATTTCACGACTTGATTACTGCAACTCGTTCCTTATTGGCCCCAACTCCCGTATTGCCCCTTTACAATCTGTAATGAATGCAGGGGCCAGGCTTATTTTTCTCACTAAACGCACCTCACGTACCTCCCCGCTCTGCCGATCCCTCCATTGGCTTCCTGTACACCCTCCCTCTGCCGGTACCTCCCCCTCTGCCGGTCCCTCCCTCTGCCGGTCCCTCCCCCTCTGCCGGTCCCTCCATTGGCTTCCTGTACCCCCCCCTCTGCCGGTCCCTCCATTGGCTTCCTGTACGTTTCAGGATACAGTTTAAAATACTGACACTCACGTTCAAATCACTCAATAACACAACCCCTTCCTACATGTCTTCATTACTCCACAAGCACGTCCCATCTAGGCAACTCCGTCAGCAGGTGATCTCCACCTGTCATCGGTCTACACACGCACGGCCAACTCTCACCTCCAGGACTTCAAGGGCAGCTCCAGTCCTGTTGAATGACTTGCCTCACCCTATCAAACTCTCCCCTGACCTTCAGGCCTTCAAGAAATCCCTCAAAACCCATCTCTTCAGATTATTGTATCACATCACTGATGCAACTCATCCCTCTGCTCACCTACTCACTCTTGATTGTAGCCGCTCTTATGGCCCCACCATTCCCAAAGCACTGGCACTAATGATCCTACTATCTAGTGAAATTCCTCTTCTCTTCCTCAACCCCCCCAATCCCTCTAGACTGTAAGCTCCTATGAGCAGGGCCTCTACACCTCTTGTTTCCATCTTACGTCCGTTTATTTTGTTCCGTTTGGTTATTGTAAAGCGCTGCGGAAACTGTTGGCGCCATATAAATGATAGGAAGATGATAACGTAGCGCCAGACAGAGAGTCCACTGGAAAGCAGGACTGTGTTCACTGCATGTCCAGAGATGGAGAAAAAAATCTTTCCAATTCTCACAAAACTGCTCCCTTTTAGGCTAGGGTCAGACGAACGCAGTGCGAACGCTAATATTTTTATTAGTGATATTGCAGAAGGTATTAATGGAAAAGTATGTCTTTTTGCTGATGACACAAAGATTTGCAACACGGTTGACGTTCCTGGAGGGATCAGCCAAATGACAAATGATTTAGGTAAACTAAAAAAATGGTGGGAGCTGTGACAATTGAGTTTTAATGTGGATAAGTGCAAGATAATGCACCTGGGACGTAAAAACCCAAGGGCTGAATATAGAATATTTGATACATCTGAGGAAAGGGATTTAGGGGTTATTATTTCAGAGGATCTAAGGGTAAGTAGTCAATGTAATAGAGCAGCAGGAAATGCTGGCAGAATGCTTGGAAATGCTGGCAGAATGCTTGGAAATGCTGGCAGAATGCTTGGTTGTGTAGGGAGAGCCTGTATTAGCAGTAGGAAAAGGGAAGTGCTCATGCCACTGTACAGAGCACTGGTGAGACCTCACTTGGAGTACTGTGTGCAGTACTGGAGACCGTATCTCCAGAAGGATATAGACATCTTAGAGAGAGTTCAGAGAAGGCTCTACTAAAATGGTGTACGGCTTTAAGGAGAAAAGTTACCAGGAAAGGCTTAATGATCTTAACATGTACAGCTTGGAAAAAAGACGAGACAGAGGAGATATGATAGAAACATTTAAATACGTAAAGGGAATCCACAAGGTAGAGGAAGGGAGTATATTTAAAGGAAACAAAGTAGCAAAACAAGAGGACATAGTCTTAGATTAGAGGGGCAAAGGTTTAAAAGTAACATCAGGAAGCATTATTTTACTGAGAGGGTGGTGGATACATGGAACAGTCTTCCAGTAGAAGTGGTAGAGGCCAAAACAGTAATTGAATTTAAACAAGCATGGGATAGGCATAAGGCTATCCTAAACAAAAGATAAATCCAGGTAAAGTATCCATGTAATTGGGCGACTAGATGGGCCGAAAGGTTCTTATCTGCCGACATTTTTCTATGTTTCTATGTACTAAAGTGCGGCTAAACCCACGTGAACACTGCGTTCGTCTGACTCCAGCCTAACAGCTGTGAGATTTTATACAGACAGACATTCGGCTCCCCAAATCACAGCCAAGCCATGGAATCTGCCTCAGGGGGATCCGATCACTGGAATCTGCCTCAGGGGGATCCGATCACTGGAATCTGCCTCGGGGGATCCGGTCTCTGGAATCTGCCTCAGGGGAATACGGTCTCTGGAATCTGTCTTGGGGGGGTCTGCTCACTGGAATCTGCCTCGGGGATCCGGTCTCTGGAATCTGCCTCGGGGGATCCGGTCTCTGGAATCTGTCTTGGGGGGTCTGCTCACTGGAATCTGCCTGGGGGATCCGATCACTGGAATCTGCCTCAGGGGGATCTGATCACTGGAATCTGCCTCAGGGGGATCTGATCACTGGAATCTGCCTCAGGGGGATCTGATCACTGGAATCTGCCTTGGGGGATCCGGTCTCTGGAATCTGCCTGAGGGGGGAATACGGTCTCTGGAATCTGTCTTGGGGGGTCTGCTCACTGGAATCTGCCTCGGGGGATCCGGTCTCTGGAATCTGCCTTGGGGATCCGGTCTCTGGAATCTGCCTGAGGGGGAATCCGGTCTCTGGAATCTGCCTCTGGGGGATCTGGTCACTGGAATCTGCCTCGGGGGATCTGGTCACTGGAATCTGCCTCGGGGGGATCTCGTCACTAGAATCTGCTTTGGGGGATCCAGTCTCTGGAATCTGCTTTGGGGGATCCGGTCTCTGGAATCTGCCTTGGGGGGATCCGGTCTCTGGAATCTGCCTTGGGGGATCCGGTCTCTGGAATCTGCCTTGGGGGGATCTGGTCACTAGAATCTGCTTTGGGGGATCTGGTCACTGGAATCTGCTTTGGGGGATCCAGTCTCTGGAATCTGCTTTGGGGGATCCGGTCTCTGGAATCTGCCTTGGGGGGATCCGGTCTCTGGAATCTGCCTTGGGGGGATACGGTCTCTGGAATCTGCCTTGGGGGGATCCGGTCACTGGAATCTGCCCCTGATCGAGCCACTCGGGTCGGTTAGTTCTCGCGCTGGTATCGCGCTGGTATCGCGCAGCTGGTGTTAATGTCGCGTCTCGATATGTGACTTATTAAGTTTAAGGCCTGGCATCGAGTTTACATTCCTGACGCTACACTGGCGGGATGTCAGTTTGCACTTCGCAACTTGCGCGAGTTACTGTACTTTGCGCCTCCTATACTTAACATGGGGAGCCAATCAGTAATCAGCGTTAGGATAAGTAAGGGATTACAGAGAGATTACATAAATTACCAATTCCTCAAGAGCTGCTGTTAAATCATCCTTCAACCCCCCCCCCCCCAATAGATCCAATACTCGCCTCTCCGTCTCCCTCTGTGATCACACTGCGCCATCTCGCGGCCCAGAAGCGCAGCCCTCCATGGACTACAGGAGGTTTTACTGGTGGAAGCGCTGTCACAAGTATCACTGCGGTTAGCGTGGCGTTGTGAGGTGCTGAGCGATCGTCTGCCCCGGAATAAGAGGTTAACATGGGGACGCTGCGGCGAGAAGTCTGCAGGCGCACGTTATCCCGGTCAGCGTGAAGACTGGAATAGAGGCGCAGTGTTTGTTTTGTCATTGTGGGGTATCGAGCGCAGAATAATGTGACATTAATGAATGCGTGAGGCTGTAACGTAAAGGAAGGGGGTGTGAGCGCTGTGTGACAGCACGTGATATGAAACATGTTAGTGGGGCAGGTGGTGCGCGTTTCCAGGAATTGGAGCGCACGGGGTCCCAGCTCAGCGCCGCCTGAATTATCAGCAATCTTTTCATTTCTTTCCAATCTAGGACAGAACAGAGGGGACCTTAACGCCTCCCGCAGCCAATTACTCCGGCCCCGCCTGGCGCTTAATTGGTGTCCGCGCCGCACCGCGCCCCAACTGGAGGATCAGCTAAAAATGAAACCTTTTTACCTTCCTGCTCCCAAATATAAAGAGCATTGCGCGCCTATGCCCCCCCGTCAAATGTGAAGCATTAATCTGTAACCCCCCCGTCAGATGTGAAGCGTTAATCTGTAACCCCCCCATCAAATGTGAAGCGTTAATCTGTAACCCCCCCGTCAAATGTGAAGCATTAATCTGTAACCCCCCCCGCCAGATGTGAAGCGTTAATCTGTAACCCCCCCACCCGTCAGATGTGAAGCGTTAATCTGTAACCCCCCCCCCCGTCAGATGTGAAGCATTAATCTGTAACCCCCCCGTCAGATGTGAAGCATTAATCTGTAACCCCCCCGCCAGATGTGAAGCGTTAATCTGTAACCCCCCCACCCGTCAGATGTGAAGCGTTAATCTGTAACCCCCCCACCCGTCAGATGTGAAGCGTTAATCTGTAACCCCCCGTCAGATTTGAAGCGTTAATCTGTAACCCCCCCATCAGATGTGAAGCATTAATCTGTAACCCCCCCGCCAGATGTGAAGCGTTAATCTGTAACCCCCCCACCCGTCAGATGTGAAGCGTTAATCTGTAACCCCCCGTCAGATTTGAAGCGTTAATCTGTAACCCCCCCCGTCAGATGTGAAGCATTAATCTGTAACCCCCCCGTCAGATGTGAAGCGTTAATCTGTAACCCCCCCCGCCAGATGTGAAGCGTTAATCTGTAACCCCCCCCCCCGCCAGATGTGAAGCGTTAATCTGTAACCCCCCCGTCAATGTGAAGCGTTAATCTGTAACCCCCCCCCCGTCAGATGTGAAGCGTTAATCTGTCACCCCCCCCCCGTCAGATGTGAAGCGTTAATCTGTCACCCCCCCGTCAGATGTGAAGTGTTAGGCTGGTGTCAGACGAGCGTAGTGTTCACGTCCGTGATTGCGCCTAAAAGTACGTCCGTGATAGCATGACAGAAAACCCATCGGAGCCCGACACACGAAGTACGTCCGCACTAAACTGCGGACGCGCAACGGCCCACGGACGCAAGGCAGGCAAGAACGTACAACCCCTAGAACGGCCGCACAAAGTGCGCTGTGTCCGCAACGTCTGCATAGCTTTGTGTGTGAGTGATGGAACGTGGTCAGACGGACGGCATTTATACGCCCAGCATTTATACGTCCAGCATTTACACGTCCAGCATTTACACGTCCAGCATTTTTACGTCCAGCATTTATACCTCCAGCATTTTTACGTCCAGCATTTTTACGTCCAGCATTTATACGTCCAGCATTTACACGTCCAGCATTTTTACCTCCAGCATTTATACGCCCAGCATTTATACGTCCAGCATTTATACGTCCAGCATTTATACCTCCAGCATTTATACCTCCAGCATTTATACGCCCAGCATTTATACGTCCAGCATTTATACGTCCAGCATTTATACCTCCAGCATTTATACCTCCAGCATTTTTACGTCCAGCATTTATACGTCCAGCATTTATACGTCCAGCATTTATACGTCCAGCATTTATACCTCCAGCATTTATACGTCCAGCATTTATACGTCCAGCATTTATACCTCCAGCATTTATACGTCCAGCATTTATACGTCCAGCATTTATACGTCCAGCATTTTTACCTCCAGCATTTATACGCCCAGCATTTATACGTCCAGCATTTATACGTCCAGCATTTATACGTCCAGCATTTATACCTCCAGCATTTTTACGTCCAGCATTTATACGTCCAGCATTTATACGTCCAGCATTTATACGTCCAGCATTTTTACCTCCAGCATTTATACGTCCAGCATTTTTACGTCCAGCATTTTTACGTCCAGCATTTATAGCTCCAGCATTTATACCTCCAGCATTTATACCTCCAGCATTTTTCACGGACAAAATGGTTTTGCTTTTTATTTTATTTTCTCTCCTACATCCATCAAAATATACGTCAGTGAATAAACGGACTGTGTGGCCACTACTGTGTCTTCCGTACTGACGTACAGTCCGTAGAAATCACGCTCGTCTGACCCTAGCCTTAATCTGTAAACCCCCCGCCAGATGTGAAGCCTTAATCTTTAAACCCCGGCCAGATGTGAAGCCGTTAATCTGTAACCCCCCCCCCCCCCGTCGGATGTGAAGCGTTAATCTGTAACCCCTCCTGGAGATCTCCAGATCACTCTGTATAGTATCTGTAATCTCATTAAACCTCACCTCCGGTGACATCATTAGATGCGCCTGATTGGCCAGCCTGTGCGAGGCTTTAGTATAATGATTGTGCGAGGCTTTTGTATAATGACACACTCTTCACCTTTCTAACCTGGTGTTTAAGAGCTTTTCTGGGAAGCTGCCAACCTACCTGAATATGCTGCTTCCCCCAGCAGCTCCCTCATCCTATAACCTCCGATCCAGGACCTGCACCTTACTTGCAATACCACAATACAAAAAGAAAGTGTCTCAATCCTCATTTTCCTACAGAGCACCGCAAATATGGAATAACCTCCCAGACGCCATCAAATCTTGAGAAGGAGAATTATCTTAAGGCGCTGTGTAGTGTGTAGATTAGTTAGGTGTCTGGTCACCGTGCGAGTGTGCTGCCAACTAGGGGGTTTGGTGGCAGAGCCTTGGTGCTGCTACAAAATAGGATACAGAAAAAATGTGGGTACCCCTTCGTGCGGCGCTTCTCGCAAGAAAGTCTTGTGGATGGAGTAATAGGGTCAAACGTACTCCTTAGTACTTATCAGTATCCTGATACGGACATCAGTAAATAGGTCTAAGAACAAATAAAGAGGTATATACAAAGCAAACATTCTAATACTCTGATACAAATTAATTCCTAAAAACAACAGTCTGTTACTATAAGGTTTCGACTCTTATTTGTATCAGTGCGCCACCTAGTGTCCAGAGGGTGGAATTGTCCTGATGCTGTAAAATCAGTCTCGGCAATGAGAAAAAAAAGAGGAAAAAGTTTTCTGTTTAGATACAGGTCGGCGAGCTTTCTCTTATTCGGAGTTGACAGCCTCTGCTCCTCTCTTCCCTTCAGTATTCCTCCAAGAGAAAGAGTGGGGGTTAGGAGTGCGTCCGGGTCTGTCAGATAATATTTAGAGAAAGAGACTATTGCACTTACGTAAGGGTTTGGTGGATGCTGTTGAATCCTTTAGCTGTGCGGCAAAATCCCTTTCAGAGCTTGCTCCTTGGTGCCTTTATCCTTCAGGTAGCCTCATCCAGATATACTGCAAAGCTGTCTTTTTATGGTGCTTTTAGTGACTGGTGGCATTAAGGATGGCGACTGGATGCAGTACAGGGTTCAACCGTAGCGTTTATTCTAACACCTTCTCATCAATAATAAAAATCATACAGAGTGACAAAAGAACGTAAAGCATAAAAAACGAAATAAAAACCATATAAAAAGAGGGGATAAAAAGTCTATAGTAAAAGTCTATGAAAAGGTATTGTGCAAAAAGTGCAAAAAAGGTTGTGCATAGGGGTCTCCAAGACGCGTTTCACCGGCTCCCTGGCCAGCTTCATCATTTCATCAAATCTTCCCCAGTCTAAAGTCACTCAACAGCTCCCTATTAACATACCTCAATACAGAATGCACCTGTAAACATGTAACACAGTGACTATATACAGAATGCGCCTGTAAACATGTAACACAGTGACTATATACAGAATGCGCCTGTAAACATGTAACACAGTGACTATATACAGAATGCGCCTGTAAACATGTAACACAGTGACTATATACAGAATGCGCCTGTAAACCTGTAACACAGTGACTATATACAGAATGCACCTGTAAACATGTAACACAGTGACTATATACAGAATGCACCTGTAAACATGTAACATAGTGACTATATACAGAATGCACCTGTAAACATGTAACATAGTGACTATATACAGAATGTGCCTGTAAACATAAACCATATTGGCAAGCATTTCAGACTGGGTTTTTTGCCTTCTTTTGGATCAACAGCAGTAGGTGATGTGGGAGAGGCTGAACCCGATGGATGCATGTCTTTTTTCAGCCTATGTAACTATGTAACATAGTGACTATATACAGAATGCACCTGTAAACATGTAACAGTGGCTTTATACAGAATGCGCCTGTAAACATGTAACACAGTAACTATATACAGAATGCACCTGTAAACATGTAACAGTGACTATATACAGAATGCGCCTGTAAACCTGTAACACAGTGACTATATACAGAATGCGCCTGTAAACATGTAACAGTAACTATATACAGAATGCGCCTGTAAACATGTAACATAATGACTATATACAGAATGCACCTGTAAACATGTAACACAGTGACTATATACAGAATGCGCCTGTAAACATGTAACAGTAACTATATACAGAATGCACCTGTAAACATGTAACATAATGACTATATACAGAATGCACCTGTAAACATGTAACACAGTGACTATATACAGAATGCGCCTGTAAACATGTAACAGTAACTATATACAGAATGCACCTGTAAACATGTAACACAGTGACTATATACAGAATGCGCCTGTAAACATGTAACAGTGAGTATATACAGAATGCGCCTGTAAACATGTAACACAGTGACTATATACAGAATGTATAATGGTATATAGTCATATATAGAAAGTCATTTTCAGTATCGTTTTCGGCCAAGCTCATCGTGCATTTTCGGTATCCATTTCGGTGCATCCCTAGTTCGGTGGTTTTGCGGTGGATCATCAGGTACATTCAGCTTTTTTCGGTGGCTTATTAGATCGATCTGATATTTCTGGGATGATTTTTCGGATGTGTTCCACAGATTTTCCCTGCACTACAGGGACCCTGTAGTAAATGGCGAATTCATCGTGGGGTCGGGGCAATTTGACTCTCCGAAGTGCAGGGAGCGAAAAAGAGAACCAACATTCGGGTGTAATTTCAGTGCTGTTTGAATAACCCTGTATGGTTTGTGATAAGGTGAGGGGAATTGTGTGCAATGGTGTGTATATTCCCCCTGTGTTTTTGAGCAGGCATTGGGATGTTTGAATCCAGGAGGAAAAAAATTACTGTTGTTATAGAGGATTTGGTGAAAGCCTTGGTGCAGGCAACTGCTGTACAGCAAGAAACCAACCGCTTATTGGTGGCACAAGTGGAAAGCGTAAGGGAAGCTCAGCAGGAAGACAGAGCAATCTTCACAAATGCTTTGCAGCAAGCCTTACAGCCTGGTATAGTGACCCCTCCTGCGGACAGGGAACGGCGTATTCGAGTGACTGACTTTCTGCACAAGCTGTCTGAGTCAGATGATGTGGAGGCCTATCTCACGACCTTTGAGCGGGTCGCCGACACAGAAAATTGGCCCCTTGAACAGTGGGCAGGACTATTGGCTCCATGTCTGAGTGGGGAGTCCCAGAAAGCCTAACTGGTCTGAGTACTGACTAAACAATATAATGTCCCTCACTACCTTGGGGAAATAACCAAAAATAAATCTTTGCCAACCTCAGAGCTTCACCATGTTTGCTGCTGATCTCTCTCAATCAACCTCCTTACTTCCCTCTCACTGGTTCCCCACACCCAGGAAACATTTAAGGGCATTTAATTAGCAGGTGGGGAAACCTTGCAGCACAGGGGAACAATTTAAAACACATTTTTTCCTCCTGGATTCAAACATCCCAATGCCCGCTCAAAAACACAGGGGGAATATACACACCATTGCACACAATTCCCCTCACCTTATCACAGTTTGTACAAATTCTTATATTCCAAACGTTTATCCGTTTCCTTTTTCTTCTGATTCTTTTATATATTGAACAGGTGTCTGTGTTTTACAGAGCGGAATATAACAAGTGGGGGTGCTCTGATCCGTAACGCACAGCCAGGCTAAAACGTACCAGACAGTAAGGGGTTAAACACACATGGACTAAATATTCCATGAATTTATTAAGTAATTTTGTGGAAAGATTTACGGAGTGTGGAATGTCTGTTTTGTGCAGGAGGAGCGCGCACAGGATTTAACGCAGGGAGTCGCAGCCACTGTCATCCAGGCCGCTTACCGAGGGCATCTGGGAAGAGACGAAGCGAAGAAACTCAAGGAATCTGCCAAAAACAAGTAAATTCAGTCCCCTTGTTATTTCCTGCATCAGCTGCGGCAAGTCCATCCGGGCCGCCCGCTCTGCTCTGCAATGCTCCGCTCTGCATTGCACTGCCCTCTTTATTAAAGGGTTAAAAAGTTTTTACGTTCAATAAAAATAACGGGATTCCCTTCATTTCCCGCTGCCTTTACTCACAGCCGTGCAGCCTCACCGACTGAGCACTTCTCCTGATCCAAACCCCCACCTGTGACATCACACAGTGCTTCTCTTTTATTCTTGAAATCTGAGTTTTGACCAGAAAAGGCTCAGAGAATTGATGTGAGATTTTGTGCATTTATTATGGGTGATCAGAACAGGTCATTTGTTATTTACATATGGCGGGGTTGCAATTCCTCTCGATGCCTGCTGCATGCCCTCACAATGCATGCTGCACTTCCTCTTGAAGCCTGCTTCATTCCATCACAATGCATGTTGCACTTCCTCTCGATGCCTGCTTCATTCCATCACCATGCATGTTGCACTTCCTCTCGATGCGTGCTGCATGCCCTCACAATGCATACTGCACTTCCTCTCGATGCCTGCTGCATGCCCTCACAATGCATGTTGCACTTCCTCTTGATGTCTGCTTTATTCCATCACAATGCATGCTGCACTTCCTCTTGATGCCTGCTTCATTCCATCACAATGCATGTTGCACTTCCTCTTGATGCCTGCTTCATTCCATCACCATGCATGTTGCACTTCCTCTTGATGCCTGCTTCATTCCATCACAATGCATGTTGCACTTCCTCTCGATGCCTGCTGCATGCCCTCACAATGCATGTTGCACTTCCTCTTGATGTCTGCTTTATTCCATCACAATGCATGTTGTACTTCCTCTTGATGTCTGCTTTATTCCATCACAATGCATGTTGTACTTCCTCTTGATGTCTGCTTTATTCCATCACAATGCATGTTGTACTTCCTCTTGATGTCTGCTTTATTCCATCACAATGCATGTTGCACTTCCTCTCGATGCCTGCTTCATTCCATCACCATGCATGTTGCACTTCCTCTCGATGCGTGCTGCATGCCCTCACAATGCATACTGCACTTCCTCTCGATGCCTGCTGCATGCCCTCACAATGCATGTTGCACTTCCTCTTGATGTCTGCTTTATTCCATCACAATGCATGCTGCACTTCCTCTTGATGCCTGCTTCATTCCATCACAATGCATGTTGCACTTCCTCTTGATGCCTGCTTCATTCCATCACCATGCATGTTGCACTTCCTCTTGATGCCTGCTTCATTCCATCACAATGCATGTTGCACTTCCTCTCGATGCCTGCTGCATGCCCTCACAATGCATGTTGCACTTCCTCTTGATGTCTGCTTTATTCCATCACAATGCATGTTGTACTTCCTCTTGATGTCTGCTTTATTCCATCACAATGCATGTTGCACTTCCTCTTGATGTCTGCTTCATTCCATCACAATGCATGTTGCACTTCTTCCTCTTGATGTCTGCTTTATTCCATCACAATGCATGCTGCACTTCCTCTTGATGCCTGCTTCATTCCATCACAATGCATGTTGCACTTCCTCTTGATGCCTGCTTCATTCCATCACCATGCATGTTGCACTTCCTCTTGATGCCTGCTTCATTCCATCACAATGCATGTTGCACTTCCTCTCGATGCCTGCTGCATGCCCTCACAATGCATGTTGCACTTCCTCTTGATGTCTGCTTTATTCCATCACAATGCATGTTGTACTTCCTCTTGATGTCTGCTTTATTCCATCACAATGCATGCTGCACTTCCTCTTGATGCCTGCTTCATTCCATCACAATGCATGTTGCACTTCCTCTTGATGCCTGCTTCATTCCATCACCATGCATGTTGCACTTCCTCTTGATGCCTGCTTCATTCCATCACAATGCATGTTGCACTTCCTCTCGATGCCTGCTGCATGCCCTCACAATGCATGTTGCACTTCCTCTTGATGTCTGCTTTATTCCATCACAATGCATGTTGTACTTCCTCTTGATGTCTGCTTTATTCCATCACAATGCATGTTGTACTTCCTCTTGATGTCTGCTTTATTCCATCACAATGCATGATGCACTTCCTCTCGATGCCTGCTTCATTCCATCACAATGCATGTTGCACTTCCTCTTGATGCCTGCTTCATTCCATCACAATGCATGTTGCACTTCCTCTCGATGCCTGCTTCATTCCATCACAATGCATGTTGCACTTCCTCTCAATGCATGTGATCACAATGCAGGTTGTTATGTCTGTTGGTTGCTTCGTTCACCCCATCAGAAGGGGCATTCCTCTCCATGTGAGACCTCACTATGTGGTTTGTATGTCTGGGTATTTGACCTCGTGCACCTTGTCCACTAGATCTCACGCCTCATGTCTTCACTAGTTCACCTCTCACAGCACGTCGTGTCCCCGTTTTTGGATATGACCTTGTGTCTTTTCTTTTCCAGCGTGGAGGAATCCCATCTTGTAAACACAGAATCTGTAGCCCGAGACGAGGAGGCTGGAGCTCACAGCCCTGATCCAACAGAACCACAGCTGTCTGCCAGTCCAGGAGAAGGACCCGTAACACTGACAGACCCAGAATGCCCTGAACAAGAACCTAGTGCGGCACTTAGTGACCCATTCCCCAACACGGCCTGCGAGATGTCACTGGATGAAACTCTGGAGAGGAAAACGGAGCACGAAGAACATACCGCAGAGAGTCACACGATCCAGGGAGACGGCAGAGAAAAGGATCGAGACGTAGAGGATTCCCAACCGGCGGAGACACAGGAAGCCGGGGAGGACCAGAATTCCGAGACCATGGAAGGTCTGCTCCCTACTGAGACGCCAGCGGAGGAGCACGAGTCTGACCCGGCTGAGCCCCTCAGCAACAGTCCCCACCTTATACAGGGAGACACGAGTGAACAAGCTGCAGGGGGCGACACAGACCCAGCTGCGATCTCTGTGGACAATTTACAAATGGTTCAAGAGGAAACTAACAACCGTCCTGCAGGGGGCGACACTGACCTGAGCTCTGAAACCATTCAAGGTGACACAGGTGATCGCACTGCAGGGGGCGACACAAACCCTGCAACGACCTTATTGGACGCCACTCCAAAACCTGAGGATGGTGCAAGCGAGCAACCTGCAGGGGGCGACACAGAACCAGCAGCGTCTTTATTGGACGCCGCTCCAAAACCTGAGGATGGTGCAAGCGAGCAACCTGCAGGGGGCGACACAGAACCAGCAGCGTCTTTATTGGACGCCGCTCCAAAACCTGAGGATGGTGTAAGCGAGCAACCTGCAGCGGGTGACACCTTCACAGAATCAAATGGAGATATTGTAAGCTCTGGAGGCAAAGACGAAGATTCCGATAAGAAGAACACAGCGTCTGCGGATTTACCGCTCAGCGAAGAGGAAACCCTGGAAGAAAAGGTAACTTAACGATTATTCCGTGAAATATAAAGGTGAAATCCAGTGTATGGGGTTTATTCACCATTCCGTGCATTAATAAGGTCATCAAAGCCAGTGTATGGATCAGATTCTAACTCAGGGACGGTATATCCTCACACACCCCCGGGGAGGGGCCGGTATATCCTCACACACCCCCGGGGAGGGGCCGGTATATCCTCACACACCCCCGGGGTGGGGCCGGTATATCCTCACACACCCCCAGGGAGGGGCCGGTATATCCTCACACACCCCCGGGGAGGGGCCGGTATATCCTCACACACCCCCGGGGAGGGGCCGGTATATCCTCACACACCCCCGGGGAGGGGCCGGTATATCCTCACACACCCCCGGGGAGGGGCCGGTATATCCTCACACACCCCCGGGGAGGGGCCGGTATATCCTCACACACCCCCGGGGAGGGGCCGGTATATCCTCACACACCCCCGGGGAGGGGCTGGTATATCCTCACACACCCCCGGGGAGGGGCTGGTATATCCTCACACATCCCCTGGGAGGGGCCGGTATATCCTCACGCACCCCCTGGGAGGGGCTGGTATATCCTCACACACCCCCTGGGAGGGGCCGGTATATCCTCACGCACCCCCGGGAGGGACCGATCTATATCCTCACACACCCCCTGGGAGGGGCCGGTATATCCTCACGCACCCCCTGGGAGGGGCTGGTATATCCTCACACACCCCCGGGGAGGGACCGGTATATCCTAACGCACCCCCTGGAAGGGGCCAGTATATCCTCACACCCCCCGGGGAGGGACCGGTATATCCTCACCCCCCCCCGGGGATGGACCGGTATATCCTCACGCACCCCCTGGGAGGGGCCGGTATATCCTCACACACCCCCTGGGAGGGGCCGGTATATCCTCACGCACCCCCGGGAGGGACCGATATATCCTCACGCACCCCCGGGAGGGACCGATATATCCTCACGCAGCCCCGGGAGGCGGTAAAACATGGTGACTGCGAGGATATATCTTTCCGCGTGTTAGGGTTTTTATGCTTTCTTGTGTACGTTGCTATGATGTCATAATGTCAGGAATTTTATCCCCATTAATGTTACCAGACGTATGGGATTATTTGCAGGGGTTTGGGTGTTTTGGGTGGTGCGGGGGCATTATAGCGGTGTTTAAATATTTGCCTTGATAAATCCTGCTTTTTGTAAAAGAAGCGTTTTAGCAATTTGGACTTTTTTCCTTATTTGTTTTACCCACAAGAAGTTATTTCTGCTTATTCAGCCTCCGCCAGCACTGGGTTTTCAGAGACCTTCATTCCCCCCCAGGGGAGCAGAGGAATGGGCTACCAAAAGATGCTGGGGGTCTCAGGAGGAACCTCCTCGCCCATGTGTACCGGCAGTGGTCGCCCTGTGCCTGTGGCGGCTTCTGGTGTTTTGTCAGTAAGATACTAACCCCCGCGTTATATAAGAGCCACCTGCTCGCTCGCTCCCTGCACCGCCTCTTTACCTTTTTTTTAATTGGCAGCGGAGGGAATTGAGTGCGCGAGACGGAGCTAAATTTGGGGAAGTGTTACATGGCTGCGGCGCTGCGAGCATATTGCGGGGGGAAGCTGACAAGCTGTCACTTAGAGACGCAGGAAAGGTAAAATATAAAAACATACAAACCAGCAACACAACTTGTATTAATTACCCTCCTGGGAGGATTATCAGCACAGCGATACCGCAGATCCAGACACACAGCGCCGCAGCAGCAGGGGCGCACGGGGAATTACAACAAAGAAGGAATGGACCTCTCTGATTTAAAGAGGGAATTATAAAGGAAAATCAAATCTAAACAATGTGTGTGTGTGTGCATGTTTATGTGTCTGTGTGTCTCACTGTGTCTTCGTATATACAGTATGTGTTATGCGTCTCAGCGTCTGTGTATTGTGTGTGTGTGTGTCTTTTTATATATGTGTTGTGTGTCTCAACATTTGTGTATTTTGTGCGTGTGTGTGTCTTTGTATATATGTGTTGTGTGTCTCAGCGTCTGTGTATTGTGTGTGTGTGTGTCTTTTTATATATTTGTTGTGTGTCTCAACATTTGTGTATTTTGTGCGTGTGTGTGTCTTTGTCTATATGTGTTTTGTGTCTCAGCGTCTGTGTATTGTGTGTGTGTGTGTCTTTGTCTATATGTGTTGTGTGTCTCAGCGTCTGTGTATTGTGTGTGTGTTTTTGTAAATGTTGTGTGTTTCAGAAATTTACTTACTGAACATTTTCTCGGACAAAAAGCAAAAAAAAAAAAGGTGTAAAACCAAAATGAAGGGTTAAAAGTGTAAAAGCAATAAATGAATCTCCCCCCATGCAGACCAGGAGATCGGGCTCTGCTCGCTCAGTACACACTGGTCACTATACTCTAGATTTGTTTTGGTTGGAAACGTGAGTTTATAAAGCTGGATGCCTCTCTGGGTTACTTCCTGCCATAGGGGTCATCTCCGGGTCGTGTCACGGGGCAGGACGATTCTCTCGGGGCTTGTTTCATGGGGCAGGACGCTTCTCTCGGGGCTCGTTTCCTGGGGCTGGACGCTTCTCTCGGGGCTCGTTTCCTGGGGCAGGATGCTTCTCTCGGGGCTTGTTTCATGGGGCTGGACGCTTCTCTCGGGGCTCGTTTCCTGGGGCTGGACGCTTCTCTCTGGGCTCGTTTCCCAGGGCTGGACGCTTCTCTCGGGGCTCGTTTCCCGGGGCAGGATGCTTCTCTCGGGGCTCGTTTCCCAGGGCAGGACGCTTCTCTCGGGGCTCGTTTCCCGGGGCAGGACGCTTCTCTCGGGGCTCGTTTCCCAGGGCAGGACGCTTCTCTCGGGGCTCGTTTCCCGGGGCAGGACGCTTCTCTCTGGGCTCGTTTCCCGGGGCAGGACGCCTCTCTCGGGGCTCGTTTCCCAGGGCTGGACGCTTCTCTCAGGACTCATTTCCCGGGGCAGGACGCTTCTTGTGGCTCGTTTCCTGAGGCAGGACGCTTCTCTCGAGGTTCATTTCCATGAGCAGGACGCTTCTCTCGGGACTCGTTTCATGGGGCAGGACGCTTCTCTCGGGACTCGTTTCCCAGGGAAGGACGCTACTCTCGTGGCTCGTTTCCCAGGGCAGGATGCTTCTCTCAAGGCTCATTTCATGGGGGCAGGACGCTTTTCTCGGGACTCGTTTCCCGGGGAAGGACGCTTCTCTCGTGGCTCGTTTCCCGGGGCAGGGCGCTTCTCTTGGGACTCGTTTCCCAGGGCAGGACGTTTTTCTCGGGGCTCGTTTCCCGGGGCAGGATGCTTCTCTCGAGGCTCGTTTCATGGGGCTGGACACTTCTCTCGTGGCTCGTTTCATGGGGCTGGACACTTCTCTCGGGGCTCGTTTCCTGGGGCTGGACGCTTCTCTCTGGGCTCGTTTCCCAGGGCTGGACGCTTCTCTCGGGGCTCGTTTCCCGGGGCAGGACGCTTCTCTCGGGGCTCTTTCCCCAGGGCAGGACGCTTCTCTCGGGGCTCGTTTCCCGGGGCAGGACGCTTCTCTCCGGGTCGTTTCCCAGGGCAGGACGCTTCTCTCTGGGCTCGTTTCCCGGGGCAGGACGCCTCTCTCGGGGCTCGTTTCCCAGGGCTGGACGCTTCTCTCAGGACTCATTTCCCGGGGCAGGACGCTTCTTGTGGCTCGTTTCCTGAGGCAGGACGCTTCTCTCGAGGTTCATTTCCATGAGCAGGACGCTTCTCTCGGGACTCGTTTCATGGGGCAGGACGCTTCTCTCGGGACTCGTTTCCCAGGGAAGGACGCTACTCTCGTGGCTCGTTTCCCAGGGCAGGACGTTTCTCTCGAGGCTCGTTTCATGAGGGCAGGACGCTTTTCTCGGGACTCGTTTCCCAGGGCAGGACGTTTCTCTCGGGGCTCGTTTCCCGGGGCAGGATGCTTCTCTCGAGGCTCGTTTCATGGGGGCAGGACGCTTTTCTCGGGACTCGTTTCCCGCTTCTCTTGGGACTCGTTTCCCAGGGCAGGACGTTTCTCTCGGGGCTCGTTTCCCGCTTCTCTAGGGACTCGTTTCCCAGGGCAGGACGTTTCTCTCAGGGCTCGTTTCCCGGGGCAGGATGCTTCTCTCAGGGCTCGTTTCCTGGGGCAGGATGCTTCTCTCGGGGCTCATTTCCTGGGGCAGGACGCTTCTCTTGGGGTTCGTTTCACGGGGCAGGATGCTTCTCTCAGCGCTCGTTTCCCGGGGCAGGATGCTTCTTTCGGCTCTCGTTTCCCAGGGCAGGACGCTTCTCTCGGAGCTCGTTTCATGGGGCAGGATGCTTCTCTCGGGGCTCGTTTCCTGGGGCAGAATGCTTCTCTCGGGGCTCGTTTCCCGAGGCAGGACGCTTCTCTCGGGGCTTGTTTCCCGGGGCAGGACCACTACATCCATCACGCCCTAGCACCACCATGACATCCCACTCCTGAGTGTCATGTGACGCAGCCTCGGTGCATGGGGAGATTATTCCGGCGTCGCTGTGTGTTTATTATCCTGGACACCGAGCCCCCTCATTATGGGGGACCCCGGCCGGCAGGGCTGTATATGTGATCCCCCTCGTTATCGGGGACCGTGGCCGGCAGGACTGTATGTGTGAGCCCACCTTGTTATCGGGGACCCCGGCCGGCAGGGCTGTATGTGTGAGCGCAGTGTTTGGCATGGTGGATTTCGGGAGCTTTGTGACCCCGGTGAGTTGCGTGTCCGTTACTCCGCGTTAACGCCGGGTTTATTAGAATATCTGAACGATGAATAAAGACCCCCTCGGGCTGCAGGATCAGGGGGGCTTCCAGCCTTTTACACCATCGCCCCTCGTCATCCTGAGGTGTGGGGAGGAATTATCAGGGGGGTGCGTTACGTTGCCGCCCCCTCCTCACCTCCCGCGCCGCTTAATGAACAGTCCTCATTTTGCAGTAACGTTCGTGCCGCGCGCAGCAGCCGAGCCTTCCTCCTGCTCCTCATCCTCTGAGGACCCGTCCCTTGCCGGCGTCAGCCATGGACTGCTGCCACGTAAGTATCTGTATCCTTCTCGCGGTGGCTGCTGGTGATGTGAGCTCCCTTATGGGGAGCAGAGGTGCGTGAGAAGCTCTCGGTTACCGTTGGTCTCTGCTCGCCGAGGAGGTATGTGGGTGTTAGAAGCTGCGTTCGGCTCCTGGAAGCAGATGGTGCGTAATGTCGCTGCGCTATGTGCAACTGAAAGTCCCCGTTTTCCCTTTTTATTCCTCCTCGTGCTCTTGCCTGGCTCGGTTTTGTTTCTGTGGTGGGATCTGATAATTGGGGACGTTTAGCACGCTGTAAACACACACAGACACACACTTTTTCTGAGTCGGTGAGTTGTCGTGTGTTGTGGAAAGCTTGTGTCTCCGTGTCTGGATCCCGGTAAACTTCTCTCGCAATGTTTTTCCATATTTTTAATTCTTTGCATTGTGGTCGGGTTTTCCCTGAATCTGGCAGATTTTTCCCCCCCGAGTCATGCGGGGATTGTGTACTCGGTTTTCC